>PVKZ01000836.1:547404-577966 GCA_004027375.1 Macroglossus sobrinus
ATCTGAGGCAGCGGCGGGAATCAGAGGACAGTTACTCTGAATCCTACCGCTGCTACCATTACTGTAAACCAAAATTAATTTGAGACTGTAATAAATAATAAAAAGCATTTGTTTGAGCAAAAGGAGCTGCAGCCTGTGAGACACAGATTCAGGTAGAAACAAGAAGTGCCAAGTTCCAGGATGTACACTTCTAGCAAGTATGAAAGTCCTAAAGTCTAAACCTCATCTGGCTGGAAACTTTCATAAGTCTGACTTCTCTAATGACCTCCTGACTGCATTTTAGGGTCCCCTGATATCTATGACTCTGTTTTAGATATTTCAGTTCACAGAAGGAAGTAGCATATATTGCCTTAAGCCCAGCCCCTAAAATGTCCCGCTCAATCTTTCTCTCATAGGCTAGAAGCAAGGATTAGGGGTTAGCAAAGTCACAAGTTGTTCCAGCCCAGACCTTAAGATATCTGGGACTGCTGCCCAGAGACACCCTCCAACCACATTGCACCATCCAGTGAATAAGAAATAAACCTTTTGTGTGAAGTAATTGATATTTGGAAGTTTTTTGGGCACCACAGCTAGCATTTACTTTACTAGGCACACATAAAAAGTACATGTAGAGACTGATTCATTTAAAACAGTAGATATCTCTGTGACGGTACCTGAACTAGATATGTGAAGCAAGGCGAACTTCAGCCTAATCTACAGTAATTCTATTTTCATGAGGATAAGGAATATATGGATTTCAGGTATTGATAACAATCCCACAACTGCCCTTCCTTCATTCACCTCCATGGTTCTCTGGTCTCCATGGCCTAGGTTCAGCTAGGTAGGACAGGAGGGGAACTACGAGACACAGTCAGTGGATCAGTCAACAGATACCAGAACCAATCACTTGGGCCCTGGGCTGGTGCGAACCAGGTACCAGGAGGAAAATGAGCCATGTTCCCTGGCCTTGAGCAGCTCCATAATTGGGCAATTTCTCCTCAGAGTGACTACTCTGTACAAGGAATGATGCTGCATCAACTCTGCTCATAGGCTGAAGATGGGCTTGCTCAGGATATAAGGGAGTCCACTCTCTGGGTTTCAGTCTCTTCATGCTTGTCCAAAGCAAGCAGAAAAAGCATAACAGAACAGGTAATTGCATCAGGGCTAGCGTGTGGGTGTGTCCTCAGATGAAGAGAAAGGGCCGAAAAGATAGAAGTGATCAAATCAGGATGAAGTAATGACTTGCTTGAGGTGTGTCTTCATGAATGGGCAGAAGACACCAAGAGCAGGGGAAGGGGCATGGAAGGCAGTAGGACCCATATATGCAAGGGCATAGAGGGGCTAAAATGATCCTTTACTTTCAAGGCATTGATGGCTTTAGTTTAGTAGAAACAGAACATGTGTGTGGGAGAGGCACTCAGGGCAGGACCCTCTGTATAAATTTAGACATGATCCATAGGGCTGCCACAACCACGATGTAAATTCTGTCCTTGAGTGGCTTGCCAAGAGGGCAAGTGGGGTGAAAATTCAATCAGGCTCACTCACCAAGCCATTCACCCTGGCACAGGTTTGGGTTTACCAGGAGAAAGAGATGCCTTTTTCTATTCTGCCTAAATGTGCTATGTATTCTAGCATTCTTGTTTATCCTGCCCTCAACATCTTCTTTCAAAGCCTTCTCACTTGCAGGATCTTACTGAATACTCACAACTCCATGAAATGGGGATTATGAGCACAATTTCATAAATGAAGAAATGAGGCTGACAGGCAGAGAAAAAAACTCTTCCAGAGACACTAGTCAAGTCCCAGTGATTTCACTCAGGCCAGAAGATCTTGAAATGACCCAACAAGACTCTGGACATTTGCCCTGTGCAAAACACAGGCTCGATGAATACAACCGAGATTCATTATGTACCTTACACAACATGATCAAAAATAGAAAAATGTAAAGGTAAAGTAAAATAACAACTCTTTTTTTTTATCATCCTCATATTTTTCCTCACTCTGTTAGGCTTTCTTTGGTGAAACTCATCTATAAAAGGGTGGTATGCCCCCTAAAGAATGGCCTGGCAGCAGAGATCAGGCATGTCCACTTATGACATTGATGAAAATCCATTTTGTGGCCCTTTCTAAGACAAAGAGGGTCCCTACAATTTCACATATTTGAAATGGAAGAAATTTTGCTGAGAAACAAGTGTAAGTAGTATCTGGCTTTCACCTAATACTAGTTGGGTGGAAAATAGTGTTTTGAGGGGAAAATACTTCTGATTGAATTCTGTTTTCCAGATTCTAAAAAACAGAGTCTGAAGAAAGAGAGGGAAATGTCCTTGACCTTGGCCAAAGTCCCTAAAGCATCCAGACAACAAAGGTTGTAGAAACAGGCTGTGAGAGAGTTTGGACCCTGAAGCAGTTTCTGAGTACAATTATGTGGCTTGCTCTCTGAGAACTAGGTGATGATACTGAAACGCTGGGTGGACAGGTTTCATAACACTACTCTCATTCCTGTTTTTACCTGGAAAATTGATAAGATACATAAAATTCATCGAGAAGTATACTAAAAATAAAAAGGCTGCTTATAAAACAAGTTGAAAGGGGCTTTCTAAAAGGTCCAATAAGCAAACCAGTTTACAGGTAGTGAGTAGTGGCCACTAGAGAAAGCCTTTAGGACAGTTCTGGTGCCATCTTGTGTCTAACATTGAGATCAGCACTTCTAAACAAGAATTAAATACACAGAGAATGAAGGGGATGACATACTCTGAGAAGGGTCAGTCAAGAGTTCCTGAAAATTTGGAGAGAAAAAGAAAATGCAACTGGAGAAGTAGCATGAGACCTTTATCTTATAAGCACTGAAGGGTTGTCAGCACTTAAGTGACATGATCAAATGTGTGTTTTAGAACAATTCAGCTAAGAGCATTGGACTGGGAGAGGCTGGAAGAAGGGATCAGATGCCTATGGGGTCAGAGCATCCAAATGATGCAGACTGCCTGAATGCCTGGGCCAGACCATTGCAATAGCCGCCTTCTACTAGAATATAAGCAGGAATTGTGGCTTATTTGTTCATGTCTATACCCTCACTGCCCAGGATAGTGCCTGGTACATAAGAGTTTTCATTAAATATAAAAAGAGGTATATTTTACTCTATAAAAGACTACATGATAATATTGTCAAAATATAGATCCTCTACCCCATCATCCCCAAAGTGTCTTTCTGAACATGAAGAATTAGCTCTGGGCTTTATACCATTCTGAGAGGCAGGCACCAGGCTCTTCATCTTATAGATGAAAACAATGAGGCTCAGCGAGGTTGCTCTCCTCTCCATTTATAAGCCCTCATTCCCCATTTATGACTCTTTCACTGCTCAGACCCTGGAAACACCCTGCCCGTTTCATATAAAAACACTGGAGTTTGGGACCAGACCAGGCTTAACTGAGTATTAGTTGTGTCGCATAGTTAACCTCTCTGGACCTCCAGTTTAGAGCAGCTATCACAAGAGGAGCCAGGAAAATGTTCCCTGAACAGTGTAAGGGCCAATTACTGTTCCAGAAAAACAAGTGACATTCCTCAGACCTCTCCCAGGTTAACGAGACCAAACGAACCTCACAGAGAGAGGTAAGATTCAATCCCACTGAAAAATATAAAGTCCATATCATCCCACAATAGGAAGGGCTTTGGAAAGGCTGTGGCACACCAGTGTCTTCTGCCTCCCTCCATTACCTTAAATTTACAAATGAGGAAACTAGGGCCCCCAAAGGAAAATATTCTCTCAGAGGTTATTTTACAGGCTCTGAAAACTATAGTACCCTGACTTCTCATTTATCCTTGAAAGAAGGGGTCCACAGGGGATGGATTCCCAGAGCAGTCTTGCTTCCACTGCCTCCATTAGGTCCCAAACTCTTGACCGCCTCTTGTCACCAACTCCGCTGGCTGGACTCCCTCAGCACAGGTGGTGGGCTCTGCTCCACCCATCAGCTCCAGCTGCCCCCACTGGGCCCAACGTTGCCCACTTGAATGGCCTCTTCCAGCGGGTGGAACGACGTGGATGCACATGTTCACCCCAGGAGGTCACTTGCTGGTCTAACCAGGCCCCAGTTTCCACCACCTTGGGTTATGTTTAGAACAGTTTGGGTCTGCCTGGCCCACCTTGCTCCCTTCTTCAGCCACCTAAGAAGCACCTGCCAACCCTTCACCTACCAGGCTGCTTTGGGGGAGTCCATCCCACACAACGCCGCAGGAGTCCCCAGGGTTTCTGTTGTCACCCAGGGTTGAGGGAGGAACCTGGGTTCTGGTGCTTTGAGGACTTGGCATCACATCCAGATCCCTCACATTGTAACTCGATGACCTTGGGGCAGATCTCTCACCTACGAGTCTCAGTCTCTCCATCTGCAAAATGAAGTTGCTGATAATCCCACTCTCCGGGGCCAGTGGGAGAACTAGGGAGCCAGTGAACACATGCTAAGCACCATCTGTTTGCTAAGCAGAGCATGGATGCAGAGGAGAGTTGGATGACAAGATGGTGAGATCCTTGGCCTTGTATCCTTCAGGAGCACACAGAGAACAAACTGGAAGGTGGGTGCATAGAAAATCTGCTTTTACCTATCTGTATGGCTTTGAACAGATTGCTTACGCACAGCGAGTCCAGTTTCCTGTAAATAAAACGAGCATGGCACCTTGGCCATTAAGAACTATACGTGTTTGCCCTGCCCTCTAACCCAAGACATCTTAGAATGAGGCTGAGCAAGTATAAGTCCCATCCCCTATCCTTCAGAAGATTAGGTTAGAAGGAAAATGCCCTCTTATAATGACCTTCAATGTAACTCGAGATTTAGTCAGTAAACCTTGAATAACTTAGAAGCCAATGCTGGGCAAGTAGCAGAAACTAAATTTACTAATTTAAATAAAAACAGTTGTTGAAAGGGGAGATAGTGGACTAAAAGGAACCTGAAGGTAAGGGTGAAGGAAAGCAGAAGCCAGACTGTCTCAGGTAGCCTTAGTACCAAAAACTTCTAAACAGTCAGCCCTGGACACTGCAGCTATATGAAGGCATGCCAAACCTTTCTGTTGTCACTGCTCAGACTGTATGTGTCCAGAGACAGGATCTGATGAAAGGGGCGTAGGTGTCCAGAAATTCTTCACATTGGAATAGGTTTTGAAGGATGAATAAGTTTGCCAAACAGAGAGCAAAAGTCTTTGCAGGTAGGAGCAGCAGCAAGGGGTGGAATCTTAGGGCCATCTCGGAATTCCGATTGCCACATTATGCCAGGTGCTTTCCTGGTCATCTTATTCAATACTCACAAAACCCTACAAAATAGGTATTATTAATTGTTTTAGAAAATGTTTTTTATTTTCTTTATAAAATATTAAATGCTTTTAGATGGGCTGAGGGTGGGGGAAATCACTGCAAATTCTAATACCCCAAATATCTAGTATTAATATTGGGCAACATCATTCCAGATATCTTTCTAGGCATATATGCATATATAAGGCAGGAGGCAAAAAAGAGAGAAGGAAGGAGGAAGGTTGGAAGGAAGAAAAAGAAGGAGGATGGAAGGGAGAAAGAATAAAAAAGCATTTTATAAAACACACTATATACTAAATTTTAAAAAATGTAGAGCTTATTTATATTTAAATTTAACAAAAGAAAAAAAATTTAACTGAAATAAAAGCTGTTGCTAACTTTACCTATTGTTGTGTTACCACAACAGATATTTCCTACAATCCCCCTCCTCAAGATTATGAGGTTTGGTCATTTATTTTCTTAAATTACATGTTTTACTCTCAGCTCTAATATGAAAGATGAGAAAAATAAGACCCTCGCACTTTCTTCCATGCCTACTCCCAACATTCTGCTGTTGGGTTGTTTTTATAATGCCAAGGTCTATAATGTTCACTGTGGACCAAAAAGGTCTTATATGGAAAGTAAGCTCACAGGGTGATCTGATCATAAATTCCTAACTGGAAAGGTCATGGTGGTAGTCACACCCCAGGCATACAACTTCTTTAGTAAAAGGTTTATCCTTGCCTTAAGCAAGCCCTGTCCATTGTTCTTGTGTATCTAGGTTAAGGCATCTTTGAAATGCCAAAGTAATCTTTTTCAGACCCTCAGAGATACAATCACCCTCAAGGGAGCACATAATCTTGTTCACTATCCTGTAATTCAGCTCCCACCTTGCTTTCTACCACCTTCACTTAATCTTTCTTAGTTCTCTCTTTAATTCTAAATGCATAAAAAAAGTTGCAAACTGTCATTTCTTGGAAGGATTTTTCTCAGTTCCTCGAGTTCTTGCTTCCATGTGTATCCTCCATTTGGTTCAAATACATTTTTATAAAAATTCTTTACAGGTTTGAACATACTTAACTACCCTTCCCTTGGATATGTAGTCCCAGTTCCAGGTTTCTTTGGAAGTATCGTTCACCTCTAACTCCTTTACCTTGACTTTTCCCTCTGTGAGTTCCTTGTTTAGATTTATCTCTTGGTTGGCATAACCCTACTTTACAAATGTGAACACTAAGACTTGTTCAAGGACATTTTCTCCATGAGAACTCAGTGCAAGAGTCAAGATTCTGTTCTATATCTGCCTGATTCCAGAGACAGTGGTCAGGAGCCATGAGCTTTTGGACTTGGAGGTTGGCATCTGGGATGTCTTTTCCCGAACCTTCTGAGGAGCAAGAGCAACCTGGACAGGACACAGAGCTAACTGTGCCTCAAGGGGTCAGCTTCAGGGCTGGGCAGGTTTCCTCTGGTGCCTCTGACCCAGCCGCAGAGGTCTGAGAAAGGAATTAGTGACAGGCTGCTTGGCCCTCTTGTCCTAGATTTATTTGGAGCCTGAAAGCTGTGGACAGAAAGTAAGACAATGCCATCTGTTTTCTTTCTACAAGAAACAAAAATTCCCAACAAGGGGTCTAAACCATGAGAAGTTTATTTTTCTTTCACTTGGGTGGTGAGTTGGGGTGGGGGTAGCCAAGAGGTGAGCAGTCTGAGCTGCAAGGGTAGTTCACCTATGCCAGCATATCCCAGGATCTTTCTTATTTTCTAATCTGCCATTCCTTCTCAAAATGGTGTCAGAGGACAGGAAAGAAAAAGAAACCCAAGGGACTAAAAACTCGGGGACATCCACCTATGTCTCATGGACCAGAAGAGATCATGGCCACTCCTAGCTGCAAACGATTGTCGGGAAATGTAATTTTTTAAGTCCATCAAAGGACAGAGGTTTTGTCTTCATGATAAGTGCTATTTCTTCATCATTTGTTAATCTACAATAATGATAACAGCTACACATGTTCATTTACAAGTATTTGTTCAAAGCAGCCAACTAGGAGTCAGAACAGAATAGAACTGGCTGCTATGTGCACGGTGATTAGATAGATGATGGTTTTCCCTCACACGGGTCGCTTGAGGTACTCCCTGTGTTCAAATACCTAATATCTATTACTCTTTTTAATCTTATAACAGAGAAATAGGTATGGTTACTTATGGACAGACAACTAAATGAAAACTCTGAGAGGCAAATAATCTATTCAAGGCTCTGTAATTATATAACAGTCCAGAATCCAAACCCATGTTGGTCTACTCCAAAGTTTTAGCTCTTCACAATGTTTCTACACCAGTGATTTCTGTCCTGGAGGCATCCAATGCCTGGGACTTACCCCTCAGAGATTCTGATTTAGTTGGTTGGAGATAGCCCAAGTGTCGGTGTACTTATAACCTTATTTAAATTTTCCATTTAAAATCAGAGAAACTAAGATCCAGAAGGTAGACTCATTCACCCAAAATCACATGGCAAGTCCACAGTGGAGCTAGGATGTATGTCCACCTTCTCCAAAGAGCTGTGCTTGGCTCCAAAAAAAGGAGACTTCTATAAATTTGTGGGTTATGCTGGCCAATCCCTCAGCCCCAGCCTCTAGCCTAGAAGTCTTTGTGGGAATATGTGTGCCTGAGGGACAGGGTACCACGCAGCAGCTGGGTGATAAACGGACCAGGCCATGCCAGGACATACAGTGGAAGCCCAACCTGCTAAAGGCAGAGGTGTGGCTGGGCCAGGGTGGGGGCTAGATGTAAGGATGCACTTTTTCTCCAGTACAATAAACTGTGGGCTTCCTCCTCCCCAGCTGAGCTCTGCCTGCTATGTCAGGCCCAGAGTGGGTCACTAGCCAGAAACTGGAGGGCTGGAAGGTAGGCAGGGTTCCAGGGCCAGTTCTGGAGGAAGTCACATGGTAGAGGTCATAGCCTGATCCAGGAATGGTGAAGAGAGGAAGATATTTCAGGCCTGAGAGGAAGAACCCATCCCATGAGATGAATCACCTGAGACAGAAGAAAACCTTAGGAATGGAATTGTGATAAGTGCCCTCCTCCCAAGCTGACCAGGAGCCCACAGTCAGCTGGCCAATGATCAGAAAGTCTAAGTGTGGCTAGAGCACTTGGATGTATGTAGAAACTCCTGCTAGCTCCACTTTCCAAAAGTGACTTCTCAGCGACCTCACCACATGGTGATGAGTACCTCTACTTTAAAGGTGAGAAAATGCAACCTTGCAAATAAGCCACTTGCTCAAAGTCAAAGATGGGATTGGAAGTGGGAGTTTGCCTTTTCATTTCTGCCAGCTTGCCTCCCCAAAGCGGGTAGCTAAGACTGCTACTGCCCTCCCCCTTCTCATGCTCCCTGCATGGACATGAAGTCTTACAAATAAAACAACCAGGCTATAAACTAACAATGCAAACCAGGCTTCAGTTCTTATGCTTGCTTCGGGAAGAGTCACTAGACTTGTCCAACCTCTGCATTGTACAAAGGACGGAATCCAGAGAGAGCAAAGGGCTGACCCCGGATTCCATAGTAAGCCTGGCAGAGACCTACTCAACCTGACTTCTGCCTCCCATCTCATAGGTCCATATATTGCACTACCACTCGGGGTTAAAAGTATCACTATGAAACATTTTCTGGATTTCTAAGTGAAGTCCTGGACCATCAGCATGGCCTGAGGACTTGTTTGAAATGCACGTTCTTGGGCCCCATCTTCAATAGGCTGTATCAGAACCTGGGGGTGGGCAGCCCTCTGTGTGTTAACAAGTGCTTCAACGGATTCTGATACCACTAAACCCAAACACACACACACACACACACACACACACACACACACACACACACACACACACACACATATTTATTATTTAATGTAAGTAAATGGCCTTATCCTAACTTTAAGTTCAGTAAAAGAATCCCATTTACATGATGGACCGTCTACTGACTCACAAACCATGAGGGTGCACAGGTCCTTGGGGATCAATAGATAGTTTTTCTCAAACGTGAGAAACATGCAGTCCTCTTCCAAGGGGAAAGCTGTTTGTGCGCTACTCCCTGTGTACAAAAGGGTGGTCTGACTAATTTTTATTATACCATTGCCTAAATACATACTATCATAAAACTAAGTTTAGACCCTTATGAAATTCTAAAATTAGCAAATTTCAGATTAAATAGAGACCACTACATTCTACATTACAAAACCTAACCCTTATATTAATGATATTGCCAATATGGCGAGAAGGCTGATTTGCTAAGGCCCAATGGAAGCTTGCAGCCTGTTAAGGCACTGCCCATACCATGCAGCACCCTTTAAATCTGACACCATGCATTGCCTGTGTCATGAGATGAACCAACTTTCCCATTTTCTTTCTTTATTCCAACTCTGCCTAACCCTTCCTTTATGTAGCGCACTGGCTTCAGTGCATTATCTACATGTCGTCAACTTCTGCTTTCTTCTCATTAGCTCCAAATCATGAAAATGGCTTTAGTTGGCACCTCATGACTGTAAACTCAAGCAGGGAACTCAACTGAAGGGTATCTCTTAGTTTTCAAGTTGTCATCTCAATAGTCCAAAATGGATATTAGATTCATGTTGAAATGAAATAAGACATTTTTACTCTTGACCCTGTTTTTGGAAAACTAAGGGTCTGCAGAAGCCTCTTTTGGAGAGATGCTGACTTAGAGCTGCCTTGCCTGGCCCTGTCTCTGAGCTGGAGAAATCAAGGCTCAGGGAAAAGTGTGAAACTGCTCTTCCCTTCTCTGGTCCTTCTAATATCTATCAGCTGATTTCACATGGGTTTGAAGAACCATGTTCCACCACAGTTGTCCCCAAATGCAAGGGGCTCCTCTAAAATGAAGTGAGCTGCCCTTCCTAAGAGAGGTTTGTGCGTGGCTGGCATTAGGGAGTGTGGACATTGGGTGAGAATTGGGCAACAGCAGAGATCCCCAAAGGCCTGTGCTTCAGTGAAGCCAGACTTGGTTGGTACCTAGAGAGCTACTTATAAGTAGAGAAGCTACGCCCACCTCTGTCAGGAAGTCCTTTGAGATTTCTTCTGGTCCTAAATGGCTAGATTCCAATATGCATAATTATCATTGTAATCACCATCATAATTGTCATCACCAAACAGATATTATATGTTGACGGCATGACGTAATACAGACACTCTGTTAAGTGCTTTACTTATATGATTGCATACAACCCATGTAGTAGCATTATTGTTATTATTCCCATTTTACAGGTGACATAACTGAGGCTGAGGAAGGTGAATCATTTTCCTAAGATCACACAGCAAGAGGCTGAGCCAGAGCTCAAGACTGGGTGTGCTGCCCCAATGCCCTCAGTAGCATCTCATAACTGACTCTGCCCCTAGCTGGCCATGTATCTTGGGAGCCTCTTGTTCCTGCTTTGGGATTCAGTCTTCCCATCTATGGAATGGAGTTTCTTTGCACCCTTTGGGTTCCTCGATCTCTGTTCAAATTTGCAAATATGCCTTTTCAGTTTGCTGCCCAACCTGGCAGTCAACTGGACTTTGGCAGCAGGCACAAGAAGGTCCTTTTCCAACCCTGATGTCTATGTCTCCTCTCCCCACAGTCAGGATGTTTCAGCCCTGTCCGTCCTGGCCCACATGTACTAAGCACTGAATCACTGACCTGGCGTGAGCAGACTTCATGCGTAACAGTGGGAGGGCTGAGATGTAGATGAAAGCCATGCAGATGAAATCAGTGTGGAGGACCCTATTCTAGGCAGGGATAGGGAAATGTGGGGAAAGACAAAAAAGGGGCTGAATGCTAGGCGGCAGCAAAATAGTGGAGACTCACCTTACCTGCGAAACCCACATGGAACTATGTCGCTGCCCTTCTCAGATAGTTAACTTTTATTAAGCAGTCAGTATGTGTCAGACTCTCAATGCTGGGTGAACAACTTAACCTCTCAACACCTGATTTCTTCTTTGGAAAATGGGGGTGTCATGAGAAGTCAATGAGATTCATTCAATTATTCATACATCCAACAACCATCTATTGAAGGTTAACTATGTGCCAGCCATAGTGAAGTGACAAATATCTCTACCTCGTGGGACTTCTAGTTCAGCAGGGAAAACAGATGGTTATAAGTCAATAAATGAATATATTTGTAAAGTTAGAGAGGGTGGTAACCAATGCTAGGAAGCTAAATAAAGCTAGGGTAAAGGGTGTCTAGAGAGTGCTGTGAAGGGACAGGTAGATGCTCAGGGACTACTTGAATAAAGTAAGAGACAGCTGATAAAACTATCTTGGAGAAGAGTGTTTCCAGAGTTAAGAAATAAAAAAGGTCCATCAGGGAGCCTCACACATAGCAGGTGCTCAATTAATCGTGCCTGCCCTCATAGTTCAGCACAAAGGGCCGTTTTCTTATTTTTCTAGATGGATCGCTCCCCAGCTATAAGAATGTGGCCTGCAGGTCCCCCTTTTCGAGCCATTTGCTCTTATCCTGGGAGATAGGACTTGGAGATCAACAGTGCCCCAAGCAGGAGGAAGGGAGAAGAACTCTCACAGGAGAGGCTGCACCATTCGCCCCAGCCTGATGCATCAGGAGGCTCCCTGAGTGGAGACCAGGGTGTCAGTCATAAGGAGGCTGAATGCCACAACATAGTGGAGGGTCACCATGCTTGTGAAAACCCAATGGGACTGTGTCGCTGCCCATCACAGAGGTGACATGAGCAGCTTTCCGCATCTATGGAATGAAGTCCACAAGCTTTGGCGACCAACTGAACACCTTCTGTGACCTTTCCAGCTCCTCTTCCTAACTTTTTGTTCTCCATGGGCTGGTCACCCTGACATCCTCTGAGTACCACCTGAGTGTCTCAGCCACAAACTGTCCTCTGGAGGTGTCCGTGTCAGGTCACCGGGACAACCCAACACACAGTGCAATGGCCACTCTGGCAGGGGCCAGCACGCAGGCTGCGAAGATGGCCCCCCGATGGAAGAGTCGGCCAGAGGTGACTTCTGAAGGAGAACTGAATCTTAAAGTGTATTTTCATTATTTAATTCTCATCACACATATCTCTCTTTCAGAGAGGCCTTCTCTGGTCACACTCGCCGAGATTCCCCACCAAGCCACTGCCTTCCACAGCTCTTTATATAAGCAGAGCTGTGATGGTAAACGGAACACTGTGCCAGCCCCTACCTGACTTCACGGAGCTCCCCTTCCAGGGCAGGGAGACAGACAAAAAAGAAACAGTGGGCACAGAATTAAAGGCAGAGTTCCCAGGAGTGGCCACTGCTGTGAAGGGAGTAAAATAAATAAAGGGACAGAAGGTAGCTAGAGATGAGGCTGCTTTAGATTGAGTGGCCTGGGAATGTGTCTTTAAGAAGTGACATTTCAGAGACTTTCTCAAAACCACACAGACTAGTGACAAAGCTGAGAGGAGAATCTCATTCTCTTGGTTTCCACACAAGAGCTCCTATCCCATGTCCCGTGTTCCCAGTGGCCCCAGGCTCCCTGGGAAGCTGCACCCCTCCTGGCTGCTCCCAGAAGCTCTCAACACTTCAGTAATAAACGCTTTTTCTTTGGTTTGTGTTGCTGAAGTTTCCTTATAAGCACAAATGAAGAAAACTAAAGCAAATGCAAATACTCTACAAGCCCAGCCCCAAGAATCCAGTATTAGAAACTGTCTTAAACAGAGATATCTTTTTCCAGAGGGTGGTGATACCAAGTGGTGGCTTGCTTCCCCAGTAATTTAATGTCACAAATGCATACACAGCACTCATTATTTTCCAGGCAGTGTTCTAAGCACTTCACGTGTAGCATCTTAAACCTCACAACCCTAAGAGGTAGAAACTGTTATCATCTCCAGTTTATACATGAGGAAACAGAGGCAAGGAAACATTTAAGTAACTTTCTCAAAGTCATAGAAATAACAAATGGTGGAGTTAGAATTCAAACTTCTTCAGAGCTCTCATTTATAACTATGTCTGGTGACTAGCAGAGGTCAATGCATGTTGTAAATAATTATTAATATTGTCTTTGGGACCCAAGCCACTTCTTCTGTATTCAGCAGAGGGAGTCAAAGTTCCTGCCCTAAGCATGTTTGTATGACTGAAAGTAGACAGCATCTGCTATAGAGACATACCTTTCTCCTCCCTTGATCCAGGATCTCAAGAGGGAGCCAGATGAGGAGAAAGACTTTGGGTTAGCATGACTCTGCCAAAGAAGAACTTTCTTCAATGGACCCGTGAAGAAGAGACCAAGTGCCTAGGACAGAAGCAAAGTTAATCAGGGAAGCCTTTTCAGATGAAGTTCTATTTAGATGGGGCTTGTAGGGTGAGTTAAGAGTTTGCCAGGTGGAAAAGAGGGGTAAAGGCATTCTAGGCATATGCAAAGAAATAACAGGGTGAAATAAAAAGTCTCTCAACTTCTTTTTTTCAATCACAACCTGCAGTAGACATACATACACAATACATACATATACATAAGATAAACATACAATATATGTGCACACACACAATTAGAACTTTATTATGTATAATGCCCTCTGTTATTTTCTGATTTATTTTCATTTTGTAAGTATTTGTGGCAATCTACTAATTTGTTGTGATATGGGCACAGGGGATTTGGCAAAAGTGGAAGCTGGAAGGGAAATTTGGCACCAGAGTTAAGACCTTTGGAAGCTAGGATAATGATCTAGACCCTTTTCCATCCTTGCCTTCCCTGTAAGACCAAACCCTGCACGCTCTTTGCTCCTTCTCTAGCTCTTTGAGTAACTTCCTACAGCACTAGCTCGTCTTCTTCAGTTGCTTCTAGCTGCTCCTTTTCCCCAGTTGGATCTTTAAGTCATGCTGAGTTCCTGGGCTCTGCATTGGGCTCTCCCCACTGGGTATTCTTGCCTCCCACAGCATATCCCATCCATGGCCTTGGTTTGAAGGACTTCCCACTTCTAGCTGTGGAGATCCATCAATCTCAAAAGTGCATACTTTCCCTCCCAAGTGTTCAGCCCACATATTCAGCCACCCCTCCAATGACCTATAGATGCCTCTAAAATCAAGTTCATCGCCCTCCCACTGGATTCTTCTTTGACAAGCTCCACGTTGTCATCATCAGTAATATTGTCCCACAGGACAGAATCCAGTCCTTGAGGCCACTTCATACTGTCTATTCTTCTCTCAAATTCATCCACTTCACTCCATGCCATCTGCCACTACCCTTGTCTGGGCTGAGCCTTTTCTTCCCAGATAACTGTTTTACCTCCTGCCCTTGTTTACTGCCCTTTCTAATGAGCCCCCACAACAGCTACCAAGAGCCTTCTGAAACACAGATTGGACAGTGTGACACCTCTGCTTCCCTTTATGATAAAGCCCAAACTTATTTATATTCCCTAACCGTATCCCAGTCTCCCTGTTGGGCCCCTTCTCTGCAACCCTCCCTCACCCCCATTGCCTCTCATGCTTCATCTTCCAGATATTTCAGACCATCATGGTCCCTGCTTCCTCTAACTTCAAAACTTCTACCTGGTTAACATGAAATCATTCCTTCAGAATCTCCGTTTAGGAACACTTCTTCCAAGAAACCTTCCCCTGGATTGGGAGTCTCTGTTTCTGTTTCCCCACAGTCCACTATGGATCGCCTAACTTGATGACTAAAACATTCTTTTCTACTGCAGTGGTTCAAGTTTCTTTTCTCCATTAGGTGGTCAGTATAATCGAAGGGTTAAGAGCAGATATTGAAGCCAAAACCCTCTAGGTTTTGGGTTAACATCCCAGCTCTGCCACGTACTGCCTGTAGGAGTTTGGAAATTTAATTTAATCCCTCCATGATTTGTTTTCCCCATACTATACAATAAAGATAATTATGAGATAATAATAACAAAAAGAATAGCACCTATTGTATAGTACTGTTAGAGGATTGAATGATATGCTGAATTTCTTAATGACAGTGCCTAGCACATAGTAAGTGCATAGACACTGGTTTTGTTTGACCCACTGCTATGTTCCCAGCACGTGCCCCAATGTCGTGAGAGTGACACGGATGAATCTTTGGTCTCAAACAATGACAATACATATAGAAAAGGAGGTACACATTTGTGTAATGCTTTGGAAGTAGACTGATGAGGGCTTAGAGCTGACTGCATCAGGGGGAGGAAGAGAAAGAATACAGGAGAAGGAACACGGCCAAGGCAGACCTTGTGACTTTTCTTCCCAAAGCTTTGGCTGTTCCAATTCACCACCCCCTCTACCACTCCCCCATTATTCATTGACACCTCCATCCGCTCTAGCAAGAGTCATTGTTCATTTCTCTCTTCTCAATACCCCTCCACCTCTCCACTGAGTCTTTTCAAGTTCTGTCAGTTCTGCTTGTGCCTTAGGCTGAGTCTTATTTCCTTTCTGCACCCCACTTCCACTCTAGTTGTTCTAGTTATGACTGCTGTGTAACAAATGACCCCAAAACATAGAGGTATAAAGCATTATACTCACAAGTTATGGGGCTCAGAAATTTGGACAGGGCACACTGCAGAACACTACACAAGCCACTGTCCACAGTGCTTCAGGTGGGAAGACTGGAAGGCAGGGATGATTTGATGGCTGGGGCCTGGGATCATCTTGAGGATCCTTCACTCACATGGCTGGCACCAGAGCCGGAGTAACTCTGATGCTCAACTCAACTGGGATTGTAGACTGGAACACTTACTTGTAACTGCTAAATAAGCTTGGACTTCCTCACAACATGACGGCCTCCAGACCCCTTCCACTGTGGCTCAGGTTTCCAACAAGTGTTCCAGACAAGGCAGGAGCTGCATTACTTCTTATGACATAGCTTTGCAAGTCTTGCAGCATCACTTTTGCCACACCTCATTGGTCTAAATTGTCACAAACCCATGCAGATTCAAGCAGGGAGAGCGCAGAGAATCCACCTCTCAAGAGGAGGCATGTTGAATAGTTATGAGGCCATGTTTCAAAACTGCCACTTGAATCAAAACCACTAAGTCTCACACTTAGACTGGTGGGTAGTCTGCTCTCTGGTCTGCCTTGCTCCACTTTGCCCAACAGTGGGTTCTTCATAGGGCAGTCAAGGGGAGTTTGTGAACACCCAGATCAGATGAGTCCCCCTTCCTTCCTATCCCTCCAATGTCTTCCCACCGAACTTTCCACTGAAATCTAAGGTCCTTGATATGCCCACACAGCTCTGTGGGATCTGCAAACCCATCTCCTCCCTTCTAACTCAATGGCCTTCTTTTCTTGAGTGCAGTCTCCCTTCCACTCCCCTGGGGCTCACGTCCACCTCCTTCTTACTGCTGTCCTCCTTCCTGAAATGTCAGGCCCCCAAATACTGTGTCCTTCAGATCTCGGCTGGAACACCACCTCCTCCTATCTAAAATACACCCTCTAGCACCCAATGTTGTCTCTCCCATAACTCTATTTTATTATCTTCACTTGCCCCTGGGATGTCTGAAATTATGTATTTGCCTACTTCTGGTCTGTCTCCCTCGTAAACTCCAAGTGAGAAGGACCCTTGTCTTTCTTGTGCCTCGTCGCATCCATGGTTCCCCACCATGGTGGCGGGCAGACGTTTGTGGAATGCGAATGAATGCACGAATCGCAGTTTTCGGGGAACGAGTGTATAGTTTTAAAAAGCAGGCCTGGCCGGGTGGCGGATGGCTTACTAGAGTCAGGCACGACTTGTTTCCAACTTAGCTCTGCCATTCACTAGCTGGTGACTTTGAGAAAACACCTCCACGTCCCTGAGCCTCAATTTCTTCAGCCGAAACTTGAGTTCAACAGCCCCCTAGCTCACGGGGCTGGGGTGTATATCACAGGAAGGGTTCAGCACCCTCTGGTTAGCCAGAACGCTGTTCCCTAGAGTGAGGACGAGCTGCGCCGCCAGATGTCGCCGCGAGCGCACGCTGAATGGCCCGCTGCGCCCTGCGCTCTCGAGTGGCTCCGCAGTGCCTCGTCTTGGTTCCATGAGGGGCCTCCAGGCCTTAACCTGACTCTGAGCTAGAAGCGGGATTCTAGAGGAAGCTGTCCAACCTGGGCACCCGCCTGCTGTCCCCCATCGAGTAGACAGTGGTGGTGATGGTGGTGGTGGTGGTGGTGGCGGTGGTGATGGTGGTGGTGGTGGTAGGGATACGCTGAGCCAGGAGCACTAAGGAAGGCGGGCGCCCTCCCCTGCAGCGGGTCTCTGGAAGCCTACGGGAAGGCGAAACCAGGGCGTGACCTAACACCTCACCGCCAACTCCAAGCTCTAGGCCACCCGAAGGTGACGGGGAGGCAGGCCGGCTCGCAAGGGTTCTCCGCGGAGCCCTGGTTCCCCCAGATCCAAGGGCGCTGCTCCGGCGCCCACTGGCCGGGCAACTTGCGAGTTAGCGACGGCTAGGGATCGAGCGGACTGCCACCTCCCCTCCCCTGGCTGCGCGCCCCGGAGCCGAGAGGGGGCGCCGCGGGAGCGCGTGGGGCAGGGCGCGAGCGCGCGCAGGGCGCAGGCCGCCGGGTCCCGCGGGCGCAGGGCTGCGGGGCGGGCGCTCCGGGGAGGCGGGCGGGGGAGGGACAGTAGAAAGGGGAGAGGGAGGGAGGGAGCGGCCGCAGCGCTCCCGCACTCCCCCCGCGCCTCGCACGTTCGCCCCGGCAGCTTGCTCGCGGCGCGGCGGCGCCCGGCGCAGTGTTCGGTCCTCCCTCCCTCCTCCGCCCCGTGGCTCCCGCGCTCCCGGAGCGGCTCAGGCACCTAGCGCGCGGCCCGACACGCAGACAGACGGCTCTGGGGACACCTCGGCCCGTGCCTCCCGGGCGGGCTATGTTGATTGCCCTACCGGGGCCGGCCCGCGGGATCAGCGCAGCTCGGCCCGCGGCCCCGGCGACCAGCGGGGACTATGAACCGGAAAGCGCGGCGCTGCCTGGGCCACCTCTTTCTCAGCCTGGGCATGGTCTACCTCCGGATCGGGTAAGGACCGCTCGCAGTCCCTGCACTGTGTCCGGGCAAAGTTGGTGTGGCCCGGGGAAGGGTCGCACCGCCCGCCACCGCCGTCGGCCACCAACTTCACAGAGGCTGGGTGGGCACAGCGAGGGAGCGGTAAGCACACAAAGGCCCTCCGCAGGTGGGCACCCTAGGGGCGCGCGCAGCTCGAGAGGCATGGGCAAAGGACG
The DNA here is from genome assembly GCA_004027375.1 of Macroglossus sobrinus. Classification (NCBI taxonomy): domain Eukaryota; kingdom Metazoa; phylum Chordata; class Mammalia; order Chiroptera; family Pteropodidae; genus Macroglossus; species Macroglossus sobrinus. Next base: position 565,785 of record PVKZ01000836.1, read on the forward strand.
TGGGGGTCTGGAAGCCCTTGGAACCAGAGACAGCAAGGAGGGACCCTCCAGCATGGGGGACTCAGAAGAGGGCTAGCTATCGCAAAGAGGCGCTCAATACCAGAGGCCCTTCAGAGCGGGCATGGGAACAGCAGGTCCGGCAAGAATGCCGAGCCCAGAGCCAGGACCACAGCCTCGCCCAGGGGGCTCAGTCTCCAGGGCCCCCAGAGGCCCGGACACAACCGGTCCTGGAGAGACAGGGCAGTCTCCGGGGGACAGGCAGGCCTGGTCCGTGCAGCAGGGAACAGGTACCCCGAGGGAAAGACATTCCCTGGCTAAAAAATGCAAACCGCTGCTCAGAGCCCCGACACCACCCCATTTCCAAGGACTCTCAGACTCTCAGAGCCCTTCCCTAGGTCGCGGGCACGGCGCCTACCGGCCTCAGCAAACACACACAAAGGTAGGGCTAGAGCCTGCGGGAGACACCCAAGGAGACGAGCTCTCAGAGCCATCTCCCGAGAGAAGCAGGACACCACGCCCCCTAAGACTGGGCGCCCGAGTCCGCCGGCGCGCGGGCAAAGCAGCCCTCCCCGCTTCCCCACCGCATTTCTACGGAGGTGGGGCCCAGGGCGGTGCTCTGGCTAGACGGGGCGAGGGGCAGAAGCGCTCCGGACATGTCTTCGAGCTGCGTTTGCACGGCCAGTAGCCCTTTGTACTTAGCAGATAATGCGCGTGAAGCACGGATAATGCGCGTGAAGCACGGTGGGGGTGCAGGGGCTTTAGGGATTCATAGGGTTTCTGGCGCTAATGGGCCACCTTGGCAGGTTGCACACAACCCGCTCCCCCAATCCCAGCAGAGAACCTCCTCACCCGTCTGCTTGCGGGGGAGGCAGGCTGGGGGTGGGGGTGCTGCGGCGAGAGAGTGAGTGAAGCAGATCCTTTGTGTTTTGTCACTACTCCTCCCCTCTGCCCACTCCACGTCTCTAGAGCGGGCGTTTTGCAAGTTGACCCGAAGGAGCAGCAAGCAGGTGCGCACAGAGCGAACGAGACGGCCCGCCAGCCCGGACCGCTCGCTGGCCGAGAGGCGGCCGCGGGCGCAGAGGCGGCGACCCGGCTCGCGCGCTGCCTGCTTGCGCGTGTGTTTAAGTGTTATTGATTCGTCCGCGTCTGGGTGGCTTTCCTTTTTTCCCCTTGCTTTAATCTTCACCTTGGCTCGCGCCCCCTCCTCCCCGCGCGCACCCAACATCCAGGAAGCCGGTATAGGACTGATTGGCGCTGGCAGCTTGCGGTTTTATCTCCTTTTTAATTAGAAACGGGGAGGTGGGACCGGGGAATGGGGGGAGAGAGGGAAACAACAGAAAATACCCTCCGCTGGCCGCCCCGCCCGCCCGTCCTCCCGAGGGCGCCAAGACCTCAGTGGCCCCGCGGGGACGCTGCCGCCCTGGAGGGAGGGAGCTAGGCAGGACGCCGGCCCGTGGCCTAGCTGCTGCCCTGTGGGGCAGGGAGAGGTCCAGGTTGGTAGGAGTGGCAGGGCAATTTGGGACCAGACCATGCTGCTCCCTGGGCCTCGGGTTTTCCGTCTGTAAAATGGGCACGAGGGTAGTCCCTAAGAGGCCCTCTAATTCTCTAAATGCTACAGGTTCCTCCCCGCTCAGGATCAATGTCAAGACATCTGTGGTGTTCTTATTTTATTTGAATAGTTCAGGTGACTCAGGCACTAGCCTCTTGTGATTCAATAATGACAACTTCAACAACAGCACCTTCTTTAGCATTTCCATGTTTTAACGCATTTAATTTTCACAGCAATCCTATGAGGCGAGGACTAATTAGCAACATCCTCATTTTAGAGATGGGAAAAACTAAAGTACAGAGAGGGCATGTAACTGGCCCAAAGTCACACAGCTAGTAGGTAAAGGGAACTTAGATGTCACCGCAGGCCTCACCTCTTAGCTGCTAGACTATTGTTCCTATGAGTTTTTAACCCTAATATAGCATTACACTCTTTGCTGGTGTAAGAATTTCCTAGTGGTCAGTTAAGTGTTCAAAGGTTCCTCCTAACTTGTGGCCAGAACCTCCACTTGACTTAATCTTTCGATGCCGTCTTTGCTTCAAACATTTCAAACATTCTAGCTCTGTGTTAGACTCTTTTAATGGCTGAGATGAATAACTGATAGCTCTTGCCAGGCTCCTGTTTCAAATCTATCACTTGCCAGTCTCCGTGTCTCAATCTCTGTGAGCCTCAGTTTTCAGATATGTGAAATAGATATGGTAAATCCTGCCAAACAGGGCTGTTTTAAAAGGTCATATGGGCTACTCTTTGTTATGGGACACCCCCATACTGCCTTAGCACATAGTAGGGATGCTGTAGAAGTTCACAGATGCATTTGATGCATATTTGGAGAGCAGGTGCTCACCCTACATGAATTTTTGAAGCTCCACCCTCCATTTATTCAGTACCCATTTAGTGAACCAGCAGACAGCCTTCCTGCTCTCAAAGAGTTTGTAGTCTAATGAAAAAAGCAATAAACAAGTGAGAACATAAATTAAAAACAAAAACACACATTAAGACATTTCAGAGGACTATGAATAACCAAGAGTATTAAGTAACAAAACAGAGATTGTGATGGAAAGTTAGGAGGGGTGGAGTGGAAAGGCAGGTTCCCTTAGCCAGGTGGTCAGAGAGGTGACCCTTGAGGTCACATGAATGATGACAAGAAGCCAAGCATGTGAAGCTTAGAGTGTGAGAGAGCTTCCAGGAAGAAGTACCAGCAAGGACTAAGGGCCTGGCGCAGGAAGAGGACTTGTGTGAGGCAGGAGCAGAGAGAAGGAGGACAGGAATGGTCAGTTATGTGCTTGGAAAGGAGTAGGATCGCTTCATCTCTGTTGATACAGGGGAACCTCACTTGAAGAAATCCCAGTGCTGGAAGGACTTTCCTTACTTGAGCTCCAAGATGGAAAGTGTGAGGCACTTAGCCCAGTGGCCATGACCCTCAATATTTATTATAACTACAGCAAGACATCTAGGGTGAGATTTTCTCTTTCAAAGTACTCTTGATGACGTTTAAAGAATTATACAAACAGAAGCTCCAGATTAGTGGGCCATCTTTGTGTAAAGGAAGGGCTACTTGAGTTATCAGGGTTACCATGGGAGCCTGTTAGGAGTTATCTTGATATTAGGAAGTGGCCCCACCCTCCAGCCAGTTATCCACAAGTCACGCTGATGCCTGTGTTTCCTTTGTACCTTTCCCCTCTCTCCCCAGAGTTTCACTCTGTCATTCAGTCCATCAGCAAGTTTGGTCATCTCTATCTGCAGGTTCCCCTATCACTGCCACCAAAGCCAAGCCACCACCACCTCTAGCCTGTCTTTTTTCCCTGTTCCTGCCTTGGCATCCCACAGTCTTCTCCCATGGGGCTAAAGAGATGGGATCCTATCAGTATAGTGCTTACAGCCCTTCAGCACTTCCTAATAATGCACCTGAGAAAATTCCAGCCCTGAGCCATCTCCTTTCCCCTGAGTGTCCTTCCCAAGCTCTGGTTCTGCATCAGCTTCTATGCGCTCTTTCTGTTCCCTGGCAGCCCCAAGCTTGTGCTCCTCTCGAGACTGTCTATTTTCTGTCCTATCTGGCCAGAATACTCTTCCCCAGACTGCTGACTCCTGGCCAATCTGCTTCACTGTCATTTCCTCAGAGAGGCCCTCCTTGACCACTCCAGCTAGAGTGACCCTTCTCCTGTCTCTCTCAAACCCATCCCTAGTTGCCATCGCAGTATCTTTGTTTACTTTTGTCATAGTGTGCATCACTGTCTGAGATGGCCTATCGTATTAATTCGTAATGTGCGCCTTGTCTCCCTCCACAGTTTCTTAAGGACAAGGCCTAGCACAGTGCCTAGCAACTGATAAGTGTCCAATATGTATCTATACAGCGCATGACTCTCGCCAGAATAGTCATGAGCATCCTCTAGACCAGTTGTGTCCATAGGAGGATAAACATAGTCTATTGGCATGCAAGGAGAAAAACACTTAGAACTTCTTTTCACAATTTCTCTTTATTTTGTAATAAAACATATACATACATACCACAGAGTATATATCACATGTACGAATAGTTGTTGTTTTTTTAAATGAACATTTGTGCACTCACCACTTTTTCAAAGGTGTAGTTTCAAAACTGTAGTTTCCCTTGCTTGCCTTGCAATTTTACCCCATAGAAATGGTTCTTAAACAATATCGGGTTTCATTTTGCATGATTTTAAACTTCATCTCAATTGAATCTTATAACTACAAAAGCAACTTGCTTAGTTCACTCGATGTTTATATTTGTAACATACTCGTCTTTTTTTTGTCTCTAAAAAGGAAATCAAACCTCACTATTTTGTACATACACACTGAGCAAATACCAATATGAAATCGCAAATGAGTAAACACAGGCTGGGGTGCAGTATCAAAAAAGTTGGGAGACTCCTGCTGGGAGTTGCTGGTTGAGGTGGCCAGGGGTGAACACCCAGGGAGGACCTGTAAACTGTGAACCCCACTTTGCCCGCCTAATGCTCAGTCTCTCTGTGTCCCCTGCTCCAGTGGCTTCTCCTCGGTGGTAGCTCTGGGAGCGAGCATCATCTGTAACAAGATCCCAGGCCTGGCTCCCAGACAGCGGGCGATCTGCCAGAGCCGGCCGGACGCCATCATCGTCATTGGAGAAGGCTCACAAATGGGCCTCGACGAGTGTCAGTTTCAGTTCCGCAATGGCCGCTGGAACTGCTCCGCGCTGGGCGAGCGCACCGTCTTCGGAAAGGAGCTCAAAGTGGGTATGTGCTCACCCAGACACCGCAAACAGGGTCACAGAGGCTCTGGAGAGACCAGAATACCCTCTGGAGCCCTCTGGGACCCCCTCACTTGCCCCATCCTGGAATGCTCCCAGTATGGGAACCTGAAGATGCCACACTTGAATTCACATCTCCTGATGAGTGAGAGTCAGCTTTCTGGTTTGAACCCAGACCACCCCAACTGTTATGGCAAAGTTGAAAACCAGTGGCCCAAAATGCTAACTGGCTGATACACAGCATTTATGTTGTTTGTTATGTTGTTTGTTGAAACTGAAGCCCCAAATTTTAAACTAGCTGTTTCACCTAAAAATACAAATTTCTGGCTTCTTTTGAAAAATTAGCCTATACATGTACCCACATAGTTATAATGAGCTGGAGCTAAGAACACAGCTTTTGTGGGGTCCTGGGGCATCCCATTCACTGCCACAGTCCATCCACAGTCCTCACCACTTTCTATTGTCCAACTCATCCTCACCCTTATACGACTTGCCTGGCCTCAGTGGGCATTTGACTTTGCAACCCCTGTTTTATGGGAATTGTGTGTCGTATGGACATCCACACCCACATCCACACACATAGATGTGCACAAAATGTTGGGCAACACGTTTGGTTGTCAAAGCAGGCATGATAAAAGCTGGTGGAAACAGGGCTGGTCACCCAGAGGCACTGATCAGTGTGGGGAAGGCCACGTTGTGTGTCTGGCTTATGTGTGCCAGGACTGGGGAGCCAGGAACTCGTGCTCTGAGATGAGGTCAGCCTCAGGTCTTTTGGGGCTGGAGTGGTTCACATGATCTGCTAGACTGCTCAAAGGGCACCCCTGAGTTCTCTCTCTCCCTCAGCCCCAATATCAGCAAATCCAATGGTTATTGAAAAGGTCCACCCAAAATCCAGACACTGCTCCTTGTCCTCACTTCTTCCTTCTTGAATCACTCAGCTGGCGTAGATAGGGTTCCAGGCCTCTCTGCCCCCACCACCCTGCTGCACCCGGGCCTTCCTGCAAACCCTCCTGCAGTCAGGGGCATCCTTTGTAAATGGAAATCAGAGCATGTCGTTTCCCTGCTTATAACTCCAGGATCAGAATGACATCCCAACTGTTGATCTGGCGACACTGACCTCTGCCTTCCTCTGCTCCCATCTTCCCCTTCTCCCTCGCCCACTTGGCCTCTTTTTGTTTCCCAAACACAGCATCCTGGGCCCTGCCGTTGGGCTGCAGCACCATGAGTTCCTCTGCCTCAGATCCTTTCCCATACCCCATACTCCTGAGCCCCTGGCGTCTGTGTGCATGGCTCCCTGCCAGCATCCAGGTGTCCAGAGCCTCCCCTGTCTAAAGTCCCCTCTGACCAGAAAGCTCCGTCCTGTCCGCCAAGCACTTGGCACTGTCTGCATCTGTTCCTCACCTGCTGAGAATGCCGGCTCCCTGGGGGTCGGGGTTCCCTTGCAGCATTCACCTCTGAACGTTTGCTTCCCCCTTCTTCTTGAAAGGAAGAGTGCCATCCTCTTGGTCCCGCAGCAGAACTTGTTTTATAGCTTCCATCCCTGCCTTGCACTCACACATGAGGGACTGCAAAACAGGATCCAAAGTTCAGGGTGAGGTTGGGGCGGGGCGTGGCTGTCTCCTCCTGCAGGGCTCCTCTCCACGTTCACACCCTTTCCGGCATCTTCGTGGTACAGGATTTCGCCTTGCACCCCCTGCCCTGCTTCCCCCTTTCCAGCGTCAGGGCTTGCCTTTCAGATGGAGAACCAAGGCCCAGAGAGAGAAAGGATCTGCCCCAGCTCAGACCTGGAGGTGGCCTCAGCACTGGGACTCCAATTTAGGTTGCTGAAATCTCCATCTTGTGAACCTTCCCTTGTCATCACCTGTGGTATTTATGTCTTCTCTTGGTCACACCCCTGCCCCTGGTTTTGAGACCCAAGCCTGGGCTCTGACATTATTTCAATGATAAGGAAACTGAAGCTCAGAAGGGACCTGCCCAAGGTCAATGAAAGTGAGGACCCCCCACCTCTACAAGTCTGAGAAGTCACTTGCCCTCTAAGTCTTGGTGTCCTCATATATGAACAGGTATCCTATGCAAGGACACCAAGAAATAAGTCTCAAATGTAGGCATTCTGGGCTCTTCGTCAGTGCTCTCACCCTGATGGGATTGCTTCTTTCTGAGAATGACCAGCCAACAAGGACTGCCTTATAGGGGTGAGGGATCAGGAATGTAGTCTTTCACTTTGGGACCTCTGGCCATCAAGTTCACACTCCAGATGTCAGGACATATCACCTGCCTTGGAAGGAACTTCTCAGAAGCTCCACGCCACACTTCTGCTTACACCGCACTGGCTAGAACTAAGTCATATGAGCATACCTAGCTGCAGGGAAGCTGGGAAACAGTCTTTTATTCAGAGCAGCTGAGAGACAAGCTAAGGATCTGTGACCGAGAAGGAAGAACATTGACACTGGAGTGGGCAGCTAACCCCTGGCCTAGGTTCTCTATCCCATGCTAAGACCTGAAGACTCACCTTTCACCACCTCCTCAACTTTTACTGCAGTCCTTAGTTCTGCCTGTGCTTTGTGGCTCTGTCTTCCCTTCTGAGTATTCCAGATTTTACTCATCGATCTGAGGAGAAGGCCATGGACATGTCTTCTTGGATGCTAGAAACTGAAACCCAATGTAAGCCACCTCAGGGGAAAAGCCTTTCTCTGGCAGCAACTGCAGAAGGTTCATTCTGACTGGATCAGCTAATGGGGCTTGACTTTCAGTTGTGTGTCCATTCCAAACCAATCACAGTGGCCAAGGGCAGCAGTGCTTCTGTTGGCCAGGCCCGGGAGCCCCACCTAGACCATTTCTCATGAGAGAGAGACTACTCATGATTTATTAATCAGATCAGGTCACTGTAACAAAGTACCACATATTGGGCAGCTTAGACTCAGATATTTATTTTCTCACAGTTCTGGAGGCTGCAAGTCCAAGAACAAGGTACGGCAGGTGTGGTTTCTTCTGAGGCCTCTTTCCTTGGCTTGCAGATGGCCACCTTCTTACTGGTCCTTTCAAGGTCTTTCCTCTGTGCCTATGACCTTGATGTCTCTATGTGTTGTAATCTCCTCTTTTCATAAGGACTCCAATCAGGCTGGATTAGGGTCAACCTAATGGTCTCACTTTAATTTTTTCACCTCTTTAAAGGTCACACCTTCAAATACAGTCACATTCTGAGTTACTGGGAGTTAGGGCTGCCATATATGAACTTTTTTTTAGTTCATAACAGTGAGTATGGGGAAGGCATACAGGGTGAGGTAGGAGCTCAGAGGTGAAACTCCTAGGTGGGAGGAATGGCCTGGACAGTCGAGATGGCCCTTGACATGGGTCTTGAAGAGTGGGAAGAATTTTATTGATCAGCGAATGAGATTCCAGGCAGAGGGAACAGCCAAATGAAGACATAGATTTTTGATTGCTAAGGGGATGGTAAAGGGGTCTGCAGCCTCAGGAGGCAGGGTGTCAGTAGCCTCAGGTGAGATGATGGGGTGGCTATTCAAGGGTCTTAAAATGCCAGGGTTTATTTTGGGTGTGGTGTGTGACCCAGTGTAGCTCCTAGGGGCTTAAGAAGGCATTCATCCACCTCTCAGCTTTTTCTTCTCTTAAATAATACAATGAACTCTCCCTTGAACCCAACACAACAGCTAGAACATCCACCCCTATGAACATCCCTCGTGCACCTCCTGCCACTCCCTCCCAAGCCACACTTTCTCTATCCTGACTATTGGATTTTCCATTCTTTGCTTGTTTATGTCCAATTGATCATATCAATGCATTCCCCAGAAGTCAAATATTTTATTTTATTTGTATTTGATTTTTATAAAGAAAAGGCATCTTATTATATGCAATCTTTTGGAATTTACTTTTTCACTCATGGTAATAAAACTCATTTATGTTTCTTATAGCTGTTGTTGATTCATTTTAGCTCCGGTAAATAGGCGCCAATCTATGCACCCACTCTTTGGGTTGTGGGCCATTTGGGTTGTCTCTAATATTTGCGGTCACTAACAGTGCCACCGTAGGCTTCCTGGTGCTCATCTCCTGGCGCCCATGTGCAGGCATTTCTCTTGAGCATGTAGAGAGGAATGGAATTGCTGGTCATGGGGTATGAATGTCAACCTGATTTCCACAGTTATTGTGCCAAGTGCCACTCCCACCAACAAGCAGTGTCAATTGACAGCCTTGTCTCCAACAATTGGGATTGTCTGGACATCTTCATTTTTGCCTAGAGAATGGGTGTGAAATACTTTCCATCTATCATCTTGATTTGTACTTCCCTGACAAGTGACGCTGTTGAAATCTCTTCCTACGTTTACTGGCTGTGCATGTTTACTCTTCTGTGAATTGCCTATTCATGTTTTTGCCTACTTTTCCATTGGATTCTCCCCAGAGTTTTGGCCATTATGGTTCTGCCCTGTTATGGCACCCCAGGGAGGCTTCACTCTCCTGGCTTTCATCTTTTCATTGAGGACCCATAGGGGTGAAGAGCTGAGACAGCTCTTCTTCATATAGCATCTCATTTGGTCTCATCTACCCCTGAAAGGAGGCCTGTTCACCTATATCTCAGGCTGGGAATGAGGTAGAGGCTGACCAAAGTAATGTGGCTGTTTTATGGCAGGACTGAGATTGGTAGTAGTTCACTGTTGCTGAGAGATTCCTATGTTTGTGTGAGCCTGTCAGATTTGAGATTCCCAAGGCTGCCGTGAACATGAGAACTTTGTCTTGTTTCTGGGCTGTGGGGCAGCCATGCGAGCACTGGCATCAAAGTCATGCAGCCAGCTTTTCATCCCAGCCCCGCTGCTACCTTACTGGTGACACTGTGTAAGTACCTCACCTTTCTGATCTCAGTATGCTCATTTGCCGAATAGGAGAGTCACATGGCCCACCTTGCCAGGTGGCAGCAGCATTATATAAGATATAAGACCTTGGCATCTGCTAGGTTAAGGCCATCAGAGGACATTCTTTTTCCACTCCTAGGAGGCCTGCAAGCCCATCTCAGATGAAGATGAGCTCAAGGAACTGGGGGTGCATGCTCTAGATTTTATTCTTGTTACAATAGAAAAGGGAGGTATAGAGTAGAATGGAGAGAAGCTATTGGTCCAATTACTAATTTAAGCTCACCTTTTGGATTCTTCCTACAAAATCTAGCCCCTCCCCGCAGTCTGTCTACTTCTCACCACCTCCACCACCACCTCCTGCTTCAGACTTCCATCTTTAGAGAGTTATTGCCCAGACAACTACAGCACACAGACATTCAGCATAGCATCTTCCACATGTTGCTCTGATCATGGCAGCCCCCTGTGTAAAACCCTACTATGGTTTCCTATTGCCATGGGAATAAAATACTGACAGGCCCTGGTCTCTTACAGTCTACAATGACCTGCATCCCAACTTCATCTCCACCCTAGCCCCTCTGTCCTTCTTCCAACTCTCAAGCAAGCAAAAGTCCTTCCCACCTCAAGACATTTGACCTGGCTATTCCCTCTGACTGGATTCTCTTCTGATTTTCCATTCTGGGCTCGTAAGTCACCTGACCCCAAGGGAAGCCTCTATGACTCTGCCGTGTAATGTTGACCACCCATATCCATCTGTCCCTCATCTTGCCATTCTTTCTTCACATCACTTTACCACTCCATGGCATAGTCTTGATTTATTTGCTCATTGTGAAGCACTGCGTGATGGTTCAGCCATGAAGCCACCTCTCAGCTCTTTCCCCAGCTGAGGACCTTGACCAAATGGTAGTGATAGTAGTGCCTATTGCAAAAGTGTGAGAGGAGAACATTATTTATTCCTCATGAGGCACTCAGAACCATGCCTGGCATGTTGCACAGGCTTCCATAAGTCATAGTTGTGGTGTTGTTATCATCTATTTCTTGGGCCAGAGGCAGCTCCATGAGGAACAGAGGACACTGACACAGTGCCTCGTACATGAGGACCTGGTCACCATGGGCTCAGTGGATGTGGGGACAGACTCCTACCCAAATTCTTTCTGGAACAGGAAGAGGAACAGAAGGGTAACAGGGAGAAGCTGCTGAGTGATAGCAGGTAACCTTCCCAGGTAACCCAGCGTTATGCAGGCCTCCACTCAAGTACACCCTTTTCCAGAAGGCCTTCTGTGGCATCTGACCTGAGACAGTTTCCCCCACAGGTTACCCTATGCAGCTATTTTTACAGTGTACCAATTTCAAAAGTGACCTTGCTTACTTTTGTAATGATCAGTCTTCTTCCCTACCATGAGGAAGTCCATGGAGCCCGGGGCTGTCAATCATGTTCTCCTGGTACCTCCAGTGCTTGTCACACAGTAGGTGCTCAGGAAGCACATGAAGAAATGCATAACCAGCTCCTCTCTGTCCAATGTGCCAACAGTTATTCTGAGCCCTTGAGGATAAGGCTCGAGTCTTGCTTATCTTTTGACTCCCAGGTCTTAGTGGCACCTCATACATATGAAACACTGTTCTCTCTGTTGTGTGAATGAATGCTTTTTGTTTCTGACTCAAACAACAAGATTGAGCATTCATTCCTGCACATTTTTATTTTCATCTGTCTCAGCCCAACATTCTGTTAGCTTTCCCTTCCACCTTTGCATTAGCTTCAAATGGGATAAAAATGTTGACTAAGTCAAGGCCTAGGGAAGATCTGTTCCCAGGGTCAGTTCAGTAGAAGGCTAGTCTCCATTACCTCCCCAAACCCACCAGCTTCTCTGTGAAAATAGGGGGGTTCCCTGGATGATAAATTTATGAATTTAGAACACTGTACTCCCTGCTCAAGAGAGCGAGAGTTTCTGCCAGCATATTAAAGGTTCTGAAAACCTGTAGACAAGAGAACAGATTGAGCAGGCTTCCTTTGCGGGGTCCACTCTTATCTCACCTCGGGCTCAGTGATCCCCCTGGTCGAACTGCTCTTCAGAGGCACCCACACTAGGAAACACTGTTCCGGAGGCCCTCACAGGTTGACTGTGCACATAATGTGAGTTTTGTTCCAATCAGTAATCTACCAAAGTATATGCACTCACCCCCAAGTCTGACATTTTTCTCCAAGGGCATAGCAGACACACATCCTAGCTTCTGATATTGATATAGATGGTGAGATGTAATCCTAGTCAATATCACCCTGGAAAGTCCCTTCAATCAGCAACAAAATTCAGAATACCTGGTTTTCTATGCGTTTTACATGTGAATTCAGAATGAAGAGTGCCTAATATACATATAGTGATTCTGAGTTATTTTTTCTTTCTTTCTTTCTTTCTTTCTTTCTTTCTTTCTTTCTTTCTTTCTTTCTTTCTTTCTTTCTTTCTTTCTTTCTTTCTTTCTCTCTCTCTCTCTCTCTCTCTCTCTCTCTCTCTTTCTTTCTTTCTTTCTTTCTTTCTTT
>PVKZ01000837.1:0-263455 GCA_004027375.1 Macroglossus sobrinus
CAGGAAGTTGTAGTTGTACTTTTAAACTGTAAACATATTCGCCATATTTGTTATAATTTACCCAATATTGAAGGGGATCTAATTTCTTTATATACTTGGCCCACCATTACATCTAGGTTCTCTTATTATCAGAAAGTATTTTCTTTCCTTCCTTCCTTCCTTCCTTCCTTCCTTCCTTCCTTCCTTCCTTCCTTCCTTCCTTCCTTCCTTCCTTCCCTCTCTCTCTCTCTCCCTCCTTTCTTTTTTCACTTTTTATTTTTTGTTTTACTTTCATCCCAGAGAATAATAGAATTTGAGTCCTTCTCTTATATTCCAATCCAAACACTTGAAACTATATCTGCATGAAAAGAGCAGCAGTTCAACCTGTATTAAGTTAAAAATTTGAAAATACTCAGCAAGGGGATAGATCTTTAATGGACAAGGCAGACTCTGGGACCACTGGAACTTTGATCTGCAACCCTTCAGAAATTACTTGCTAAATTTAGTGTCCAGATTCTGAAGAGTATCTGTGCTTCCCCAATTAAGTTATACTGTTGTAGAGAGTATTCCAATACATTATTACAACAGTGGTGGTGCTGGTGGTGGTAGTATTCTAGAAAGATGATTTTCTAAATCTGTTAGCACATCAGAATCATCCAGGGTAGTTGCTGTATTTGCAAATTTCTGATTATATCATACATGACTGATGTATGTTTGAGTTGAAGCTTTAGAATCTATTATAAAACATCTATGGAGGATTATTTTTGCAGCCAGTAAGTAAACTAGCAATTAGGAATAAACTGGCTAAATTTCACTAAATCAATAATCAGGAGTCTCTTATTAGCTTGTATATATTTTAGCACATTTATTGTATAATTTCTAAAGAAATTGTATGCTGTGTTTGTAGGAATTAAGATTCACTTATAGCTTCTACTACAAAATATTTTCTAGATCATCACAAATATAAAAGACCCAAAGATTGCATCATTCTGTATTTTTTAAATCATTTTTCTATCTGAACCAGTATCTTTCAAGAAAAAGTTATAAAATCTATATTAATCAAAATTAAATATAAAAAAGTTGATACAATTTAAGTGCCCATTTAGAATAATTTACAAATCAGCAATAGGGTCAAGAGAAATTACATGACTTTTCCAAAGTCATCCTCATGGTTTCATGTTGGGAACCATTATTGCTGAATGCCCTACAGACAGTGTTAAAAGTGCCTGCAAGCTAGAAGTTTGCAGGGCAGGTAAGCTTCTTACTGAAGGAGGAAGATTGGCTTAATGAATAAGCTCATTACTGAAATTGTTTGCATATCTTTGTGTGTTGCTTCTCATGCACATCCTAGGGTATAAATATACTGTTCTTAATAAACTTGGGGCACAGTATTCACTGTTTGCCCTCCCGACTCTATCTCTTTGTCTCTCTCTCTCTCTGTCTCTCTCTTTTTCTATCTTTTCTCAATCCTCATTCCCCCTCTTGGGAACTGTTTGATCTTAGCCAGCTGGCTCCAGCAGTTTCAGAATTGGGATTTTAACTCTTGAATTTCTCTTAATATACCATAGTGTTTCTTATATAATTTAAGAATCAGAGATTTATTTCTTGAGTTATTTTCTATGATATAAAAAAAATCCAGTAATTTCTTTTAAAAAAACTTGTCATAAATATCATATCCACAAGGACTAGAACAGTCTGCACATTCAATAAATCTGTAATAATGCAAGGTTTTCAACTTTCACTATTTAAGTTTCCTTTGCAGTCCCTCCTGACACGTTGTCCTAGGGCCCATCAACACTATACTTTAAAGCTCCAGAATAATTAATTTATATTATGATGAATTAATTCAACATTAACTATCTTATGCTATTCTTAGTCATTTAGAAATGACTTGTCATTTTTAGTAAGAATGTATAAAAAATAAAACCTTTTCAAACGTGATGACATATTTATAACATAAAGACATGTATACATATGCACTGTAATGCTAGTATTATTAAAAAAACAATATAAATGCATTTTATGAAACAAGTAGTTGCTTGGAAAATGGTCTTTAACTATCGAAGACAATAAATCTTGAAGGTGGGATTGGCCCACTAGAAGCATTCAGTGGGCTTCTCCAACATTTGTTGCTTAAGTCTGTGTCCCTATGAAAACACCAGCGTTTCTCTGGCTTCAGGCTTCTGTTTAGGTATGACAGATGGTGAGCACCAAAAGTAAATAGAAAAGAGAGAAAAAAAATGAGGCCAGCATATTTATTTCCTAGGCTTCCTTCCTGCAGGGCTAACTGGTAAAACGATCAAAGCTTGATCATTCCTTGATGAAAGACCATAGTACCTTTCAGATGGTTCTTGCCACAAAGGTCTGTCTCCACATTCAGTTAATATCTGCCTGCCTTTATCTATAGGAGTTGTGACCATGGCCTGCTGCTAAAAACCCATCCGTAACTCATTGTAGCTTATGACTTATCTACAACCTACCCACCCCTTTGTATATTGTTTTTTGTAAATTATCCTTAAATTACCCAAATTTGAATGTGCCTTCTGATTCTTGCAATGACAGTGAATAATACAATGCATATCCTTTGCTTTGCTTAACCCCTAAATTAAGCTCATTATGTTACTCATTTTCCTGCTTTTCCCTCTCATTTCTACTCCCCTGATTATGTTCTATTTTACTGCTTCCTTATCCACACACAGTCTGAAACTGAATGTCATTCTAGACAGTTGCCTTTTTTTTCTCTTCCATTTACTACTTATCCACTTATGATTGATAGAGCATTGTTTTTTTTTTTTTTTTTTTTTTTTTTTTTTTTTTTTTTTTTTTTTTTTTTTTTTTTTTTTTTGCTCATGGATATTACTCATCTTAGAGCATCTTCTTTGTTTTCTTGGAAACCTTCTATTTTTATTTTAAATACAATTTCAGGTAAAGTGTCAATCAGAGAGTTGATCCTGAAACACTTATGCATGTCAGGTCTAAATGATGGCTCCCATTGTGCTTCAGAACCTCACTCTTGCTTCTGTGTTTTTATTGGGTTGCATTTTGTTTGTTTTCATAGCATGTTTCCTGAACCAGAAAGCTCCTTGAAAACAAAAATTATGTCTTATTCACTTCCTATCCCAGAGGTGTATCAAAATACTTGAGGAAGAATAATTACTCAAAGAACATTTATTAATTAAGTTAGAGTCACATCAATATCTGGTTTATTGTTTTTAATGTAACATTCTTCAGATGTTGGAATTCATGGGATCTAGTTTCTATGGATGAAAGAATATCTGAACATTCACTTCTTGACCTATGGCACATAGTGGGAAAAGGAGGGTGATTGCTAAAAGGAGACAGAGATACAAAAACACAGGACTTAAGGATTATTCCAAAGTCTCCAACTGTGACAAAACTTGAATAAATAATGTTATAAACAATTCTTGCAGATAGTATCCTAACCATCATTTCAATACCACTAAGTCAGTTCATTCTCAGAATACAACTCTGGTACTTCAAATGAAGTTACCTTTATGAATAAGGTGCAACCAAGTGTACAGATAATAACTTGTCATAGTTTCCACTTGATTTCACTGGGTCCTACCTCTTATGCTACTTTGCTCAAATATTACAGGCTAAGTAAATGTCATATTTTGACAACTACATAATTTATTTTGGCAGCGTGCTCTCTCCCTTGATGCCATATTCTGACAAGCTCTACTTAGATGATGTGCTCATGGGCAAAAACATTTTACAGTCAAATTTACCAGTCTTGTTGAGGTTTTAAAATATAATAAATAGCTCTACATTTTAAACACTGTTCTACTTTTAACAACTAGAGTAAATACTGTCTAGGACACTCTGGAATTCCAGAACCATAAACCTATGGAAAATGTTCAAAATCATCCATATCCAAGCAGGGCTAGCATTTATTTGTGACCATCTGCCCTCCTCTTTCCCATTTACACCGAGGCCTATGCATTTTAATATTGACCTGTAAACCATTTAATCATTCAATTATTATTCAGTTCAGTTTATGTGAAAGTAACAAAGAGAAGGACTATCTATAAACTCCCTACTTCACATTCCTGAACTGGGCTAGATACTGTGAGATCAGGAGTACTCACTGCTATCTACGAAAAATTTTAGAAACACTGTAGTGTCAGAAACCAAGAATGCTTATTCCAGTGTATAGTTTCCTTTTGTTATATGATTTCAAAGGAAACATTACTTTTTATCACAGACAGCTTAAGTAGCAGCCTAATTTAAAATGACATTTTATGACTTTTTTTCATATTAAAAAATAACAAAGTTAGACACTTCCTCATACTCTTTTGTATTTAATGAAATGAAGATGAGAATGACCAATTAATGCTTATTGAAACAGAGAGAGGGGCTTTTAACTAAACTCTACAGTCTGTCTCCACAAACACACACAAAACTTACTTTGTAAGTAGAAATAAAGCTTACTGGAGTCCTTACCTGACTTCTCTGCATATTCTCTTTACTTAATAAATTCAGTTGTAAATTTTCAGTATTCAGTATTCTTATACTGTTCTCCTCCAAGGTTCCTCTTTTCTATGCCTCTCCAACTTTACTCTTCATAAAATTTTGTTTTTTAAAAAATCTATTTAATATCCAAATTTTTTTCATGACCCTATGTTTCAGAAGCACTATTCTCTTTTGTATTCTTCAGAAAACGCCTCCATACATGTTCATACATGATACCTATTGTTTAAAATTCTAAAGAGAAGAGCTCTTATGTCATGAGAAATTCCAGTAGTGGAATTTATAACAGTAGTGGAAAATGTAGAGATAGATGAAAAAATAGATGGATAAATGGGTAGACACATAGATAGACAGATGATAGATAGATAGATATATGATATGCGATAAGGGTAGATATAGATGGATATACATATATGTGTGTGTGTGTGTGTGTGTGTGTGTGTGTGTGTGAGTGTGTGTGTGTGTAAACATATATACATATATATACACATATATATATATACACACACACACATACATATATTTCCATTATTTATTTCTGAAAGGCAAATGGACTTGTTAAGAAAAATTAAAGAGACTATCATACCTAAATATGATGCATTTAATGAATGTGTAAAAGGGAAAAACTAACATCATTTGAATAAACTCAGAATCCCTTTGAATTTTAATATTAAGGTAATTGAGTTTTCACCCAAAATCAGAAATATGTCATAATAAATTAATGAAACAAACACCAATTTTAAATTCAAAACAATGGATTGTTAATGGAGAATTTAATAGTGGAAATCAACAATAATTTTTTTGACTTTCAGTCCTCCTGATAACATATTTAAAATACTCCTTCAGTTTTTGTCTATTATTATTAAATTGTTGTTGTTGTTGTTATTATTATTATTATTATTATTATATTATTATTATTAAATTCAGGAGGCTTCTGAGAGGGGATAAACTAAGAAAGATCATTGGTTTTACCTTATTATTATTATTATTATTATTATTATTATTATATTATTATTAAATTCAGGAGGCTTCTGAGAGGGGATAAACTAAGAAAGATCATTGGTTTTACCTGGAAAGAAATATAGATAGAAAAAAACTTGCTGTCATTCCTTTTGTGAACTATATTTTTGTTAATAAATGATACTCTCAAGAATAAGTTGACAGAACAATTTTATACAGGATAATGCTATTTTGCAATCACAAACTAAATTATACATTCCTTCTCACATACAGGTAATTTCTTCTGCTTTTTCCTCCACCAGAATGTCTTTCCATGTATTCTACTTATCTGAATTCCATTAATTTTTCACAGTTTAATAAAACTTTATATAATACAATTTATTATTTGATTAATAAATTTTGCTTTAATGCATCATGTTATCTCTTCAGAAATCAGATTTGTAATATTCAACTGAATTTTCAAAACCACAAATTCTTTGAAGACCGAACTTTTGTCCATTGTTATCCTTAATAAACATGAACTTAAACATAGGAAATTCTACTCTAAATCAGATGTAGTTGTAAAGCACCTCACAAAGGAGCTGCTGTATATTAATCAAATAATTTCTTAAAATAAATATCATGAAATTATAAATAATATTTATTTAACACAGAAAGAAACTAAAATGGTTGAAATTTTTGGTCAGATTTTGACACATGTCTTATACATTGAGACAAAGTTTGAGATTAGAATGAAGACTGTGCAGAACCCCCACAGGGTCTTCATCTTTGGCTAAGTGTGATTTCTTCTTTAGAAAGATCACCTTGGGTCCTATGTGGTGAGTAGATTAATAGGACATTTAGATGGAAGAAATACAGACCAAAGAGAGAATTATGATAGAATAAAAGTAAAAATCAGGAAAATTTGCATTACAGAAAATGGCAATGAATGGTACTGGGAAAGAAGGAAAGGATATCAGAAATTTTAAAAAGAACAAAATCAATAAAATTTAGCAAATGATTGGATATAGGGTTATGATGGGAGTAGGGAAATTTGAAATAACTTTTAGGGTCCCAAGTTGTGTGGCTCACTTAAAACTATAAAATCCTGTAATAAAATTCTAGAACTTTAGTGAGAAGGAACATTTTCCTGAGGAGCTAAAGATGTATATTGAGTTTTTCCATTCTATCCCTTGACATTCTTGTGGATTCCAGTTCAGGTTGAAAAATACTGCCCCTGGGAGTTTAAGATGGTATTTACAGTCAGTTTTCAGGTCCAATATTACAACCAATATTACAATATATTTCCTAAATGTGGATTGTAATTCCCGCATTGATTATGCAATTTTGGGATGGATTACTGCACACACACACACACAAACACACACACACACACACACACTCCCAGACTGTGGAATCTTGCCAAGATGACAGGTAAACAGTGAGGCTCTTAGATAATTAAAAAAGGCAGTAAGTAATTAAATATCAAAGTTAATGGCTGTAAATAATGAAATCTACCACTATCGCTGGCTTAAATGGCTAAAATGTAAATGATAAGGACCATCCTCCCCAAATATATTTTCCTGGTCTATAGTTACTGAGGTCAATAAAAGTCATGAAAACATTTTGCAGTCGTAATGCCATTTCTTTTTTGAGAAATAGTACTGATCTTCTCAGTATGTAAATATTGGTTCCACTTTCTATTTTGTTTTTGTTTTACTTTCCAAAATATATAGGCCTGCCATGTAGAAACAAACCCATGCCTAAATTAAAATGAAGATTTGTGCTTATTAATACCTGCTGTTTCTGAATGATGTATCATCAAGCTTTCATTCTTTAATTATTACTTTCAGACACAATAGGAACTAACATTATTTACAGAGTTGTTTTGTAGGCATTTCTGTGTAGCATAGTGTAGTTACTAGAGATGAGCAATCCTGTTAAGGATATGAGTAAAAATGAATAATAGCATTATCAGTTTTTCTGGTAATCTAAATGGCATCCATAGAGAGATTTTATTTTTCCTAGGATTCTCTATGATGGGAATTTTAGCGTCAGATAAATGTCTGCTAGAATCATAAGAGCATTTCATCATTCTGATATTCTGCTTTGGCTCCCAAGATAATCAACCCATGTCACCACTTTAGAAAACAAATGTCAGCATTGGTTATGAAGTTCACCTTGTCCAATAAAGGTCCTTTCTGATAAGAAGTCAAATATTATGTGACAGAAGCCTCACTTAAATACAATTTAAATAGATCAGATGTCTCATAAAGCTCTGAACAAGACAGGTCATTGCTATGAAAGAGGTGTCACAAAGTTGCTGAGCGACTCAAAGAATTTCCTTAACTCTCTTCAGATAGGATTCTTATGGGCTGAAATGTGTCCTCATAAAATTCATATCTCATAGCCCAAATTCCTAGTACATCAGAATGCCACAGTTTGGAGATAGGGCCTTTCAGAAGTTAATTATGGCAAAATGAAGTCATATGAGTGGATTCTAATCCAACAGGACTGGTATCTTTTTAAGGAGATTAAGACACACACATACAGGGAGAAAATACCATGGTAAGACATAAATAGAAGATGGCTGGCTACACAAACCAAGAAGAGAGGTTCTCAGAGGAAATCAACCCTGACACCTTGATAATGACTTCCAGCCTCCAGAATCTTTAAAAAATAAATTTCTGTTGTTTAAACCGCCCAGTCTGTGGTATTTTGTTTGGCAGTCCTCACAAAGTCATACATGAGTGTAAGCTCCAGCCCAGGTGGAACTTCATATTGTCTGTCATTTAACCAGATCTTTATAGAGTATGCCTCCCAAGAAAGCAAAGACTTTGCCTTGAGTTATAGGACATTTGGTGTGACTCATCTAATTAAAACCATATGTCAGTGTCCTTAAACGCCTTTGTTTGCCAGTGCTGTCTAGGCAGTGACTGAATACCACCTCTTTTTTGACATTCTGAAACAAGAAAAGCAGTCATCCTTTGGTTTTAATTGTAATTAGCATACCTTTGGTCTTTTAGACCTAACCAATGATCCTGTATATCTTGGCAACCAAACCAGTCTTGGAATTTAAGAATAAATTTCAGTACTGTGTTTTTATCAGCAAGCAAGTGTCCAAGAAAATTAACTTCATTTTGATTTATAAAGATTCAGAAGAGTATATCCTACAGATACGAGGAGGAGAAAATAAATTCAGTGGAAGTTGCCAAATCTGTAGAATGAAGAGTAGATATTAAAACACAGATGAGGAAGCTAAGATACTTTTAAGGAAGTAGTGTGTCACAATGCAGAGATGAAAGCGATGGGATTTAACAAGTAGTATACAAAAAAAAAAACATGACTTAAAAAAAATGTGTAATCACTTTCCAATGGTATTTCTACATTGTTTATATGAATCCAGTTTTACATCTGGACTTATTTTCTTTCAGCTGAACACTTAGTTTTTTTGTTCGTTTGTTTTTGTTTCCTTAAAATTTCTATTATAAGTGTGCTGGTGAAAGATTTTGTTGCTGAGATAAAAATTATTTTTGTCAATTAAAAAAAATAGTTTAACTTGATATAAAATTCCAAGTAGACTGTTTCCTCTCAGCATATTAGGATGTTTCAGTATCTTTTGGATCATGTTTTTTTTCTAATGATAACTTATTCTTCATTCTTATTTTGGTTCTGATATTCATAGCCTACATTTTTTTATACTGCTACTTTTTTTTTTCTATCATTGTTTTAACAGTTTGGTTGTGTGATTTCTCTTTTGTGGTTCTCTTTTTATTCTGGTTTAGATTTATTCAGTTCCTTAGATCCATGCCTTAATATTATTCATAAAATCTGGGATTTCTTCTGCCATTAGTTACTCAAATATCTTTTCTGCTCTTCGCTTACCTTTTTCTTCATTTTGAAAATCAGTTTAAATGTTAGGTTTCTAATCCTGTCTTCAATTCATGAATCTTTTCACTGGAGTCTAATTTGGTATATGTTCCATTCAGATATCTTTTTACTTCAGACATCTATTTTAGTTTCTAGAAATATTTCTTTTTTTCTATTTCTTCATTATGCTGTTTTCCCATTTTTGCACATATTTTCATATAACTTTCAAACTCTTTGTCTTCTGATTCCATTATCTCTGTCATTTCTGGTTACATATTATTTTTTTTTCTGTTTCTGCATGCCTGGTAATATTATATTATATTCTGGATGTTATAAATGCTGTTTTTGATTGTCTGGATTTTTTTTTTTTCTTAAGGGAGTTTTGGGAGTTGTTCTGCCAAGCAAACTAGCTTGGACCTTTCAAGGCTTATTTTTGGTCGTGTGGTATTTATTTATTCATGTATTTATTTATTTACATATTTTTTGCAGCTTTATGTGAGGGAGTGGAGGTGTTAACTAACTTTATTGTAGTAATCAAGGCTTATTTTAAAGTTTTTTAATTATAAGACCAGAATAACCTATATTGTCAGGTATACTCATCCTCAAGTATAGTCTTTATTTGTATTCTGAATACAGAGTTTTCCATGAAATCTCACCATTCAGATTAATTAGAACTTCAATATTTTTCAACCCTATATAAGGCTCTAGGAATTGTTACATGTACTAAACCTCGGCATTTTCCTCTCTAAGACGGCCCTTTCTTCAGTCTCAGGTATCTTACCCTTTACATACTCAGCTTAATATTCAGAGTCTAAAATAGGCCTTATATAAATTTATAAAATTCTTTATCCTAATAGTTTCCTTGTGTGCTGTATTCTACAAAAATTTTCATCCATTTAGGACTACTTAATCTTTGATTTTTCTTTCCTCAGCTCAAAAAGACATTGTATTCTATTGAAATTCCAAATTCTTATGCTGTGGTTCAATGAATTCCTTCAGACCAAAAACTAGGCCAATGATCATGCTTACCACTCTTATTCTCATTCTCTCAGGGATAACAATCCTGCATTGTCTGTTGTCTAATATATGGACATAGATGCTTCCTGAATTTTGTCTGGTTTTCTAGACACATAAATTGGATAGTTAATTCATCTTATTTATACCAACATATTGAAAAGATATTAAGGATTTTTGAATTGTCAATTTAAAATTATCAATAATTTAATCTAATTTGCTACTTATTTGCTATATGCCAAATATCTGCTAAATCTTGAAAGGTTTACAAATATAAATGTTTAAACTTTTCTGATATATAGTAGACGGAATATTAAATGTACACCTAATGGTAATTCAAGTCAAAAATTGATAATTTTTGTAATAGAAAAACAAAGATATTTGGGTTGACAAGAAAAAAATTCAGCTATTAATTAATTAATTCCGATATGTGACAATTTCAAAAAAGGCCTTAAAGAAGGACATAAAAAAATGAGACAGGATATCTAGAAGCAGATACGGCAGCATGAAAGGATCCTAAATGGTAGAGCTAGATGATTTAATAATGAAGAAAAATAAAATTTATTTTTAGAATTAAGTATGGTGCTCTTGAGTCATTAATTATTGATTAAAAATAAAGATGGCAAAAAAGATAGGATGGGACAAGATGATCAGATATTTTGAATGCAAATTCAAAGACATTTTCTTTCTGTTCTGTAGTATAACATATTTGATATATTAAATAAATGGTTAGGCATTGATAAAAGCACTATTTTAAAAAGAGTAGTCTGACAGCTCTCTGTATGGATGGCTTGAATGGGGGTAAAGTTGAAGGTGAGGTTATTATTTAAGAGTTAGTGCCACAGCCCATAGCAATGAATAATAAGTGCCACAACTTTGATACTGGGTATTTAAATAGAATGGAAGTATTATGTGAAATGATAGAATCTGGTAACCTACTGGATATGGAATTTAAAGAAGGTTGAAATGTTAACTAATATGCTTAAATTTTAGTTCATTTTACAGGTGTCTGATTTCTTCCTATATGGTTCATGAGGGGACTTAGAAGAGATAATTGTCTGGTGTACTAAGAGTGAGCCTGGGTCCTAAGTGTTATAACTGACATAGGTGAGTCATCAGTAAACGAAAGATGAACATAAAAGTATATTAAAGAATAAGGGCCCAGAGTCATAACCACAGAAGCCAAACATCTTATTAGATTTCGGTGACAAGTACAGAATTAGAAAAAGATGATGAATTAAAGCAAATCAGGATCTAAAGAGACAAGAATAATAAATGAGGTATAAATTTAAAAAGCGTGCTGTCGGTAGGTCTACAGTTTTGTCCCTGAAGTGGTGTTGAATATCAGGCACAGTAAGCATTGGGTCCACCTCCTTATATGCATGTTATGGTCTGAGTAGAAGGTACAGTTTTAAGTGGATAAACAAGTGAGAGACTTTGGATGGGGGAAATACTAACCAAATTGTTCAGATTATAGAATACCCATATGCCATATCCATCAGATGTGATTGTGTATTAAAAATATAATTTAAAAAAACTGAACAAAGTACAATTAACTTTAGTTTCTTCTGTGCTGAAGTAGTAGGAATATAAAAAAGTAAGGGAAAAAAAAACTTCTCTTCATGTAATAAGCAGTATGGCCCCTTGCTATTTGTCTATCCTACCCCTTCCTTCTATTAACTAGGATTAGTAAGATATCCCTTCGCATTTACAAGTATGAGGAGGAAATAACCTATCATTTTGCTCTCTTTATAACAATCATCTTCCTGGAGCTGAAATTATAAATTGAATTAGGTCTTGCTCTCTGAACATGCTGGGATACCTATGGCAACTCGTCCTTTCTTCTTTTTGTCACACACCCATGTGAAAGCATTAATTGCTTCAGAACCTGTACCAAGTGAGCCTTCAAAGGATATTACATTATCTCTATTTGGGTATAGGTTAGGACTATAAAAAATGAGCTTAGAATTTTAAGTATGCTCAAGTCTGAACTGCCACAGAATTCAGCCCTGGAATTTATAGAGTAAGCCTATGTAATAATAGAATGAAGCACTGTTACATGCTTGTCATTATTCCCTGAGTTTATAACTTTTCTGACATAATATAAAGCCAAGATACAATTAAGGGCATCCTTAATCAGCTGAATACAGCTGGAGAAAACGCATAAACATATTTTCTCGTTTTGGTTTACATTCTTGATCTCCAGCATCAAGTGTGGCATAATTCCTTCTCAAGATCACCCTGTATTTCCCTAACTCTTTAATTCTATTGATCTACTAGGTGATTATTTCTTATGTATCCCTTTCTCCTAATACCTCCAGAACCTCCTATCTTCGTTCTCTGCTTTTCACCTTGATTCACTACATCTACCCATAATCTTATATTTTAACCTACATTTTCCTCTTAGGCTCTTGTTGTAATAGGTATATATTTTGTGTTCCTAGCTAAGATAGTCATACACTTGTACACTGGATCACATGCCTTCTTGTCTGTGAAAGAGTATTATTGCTCCAGTGATTATACTTTCCTTTACCTACTTCATCAATTTTCTTCTGTTTGTTCTTTTCTCAGCATATAAACTAGATGTTGTATCTTACATCCATGAATAAATTTTTCTTTTACTGTGTCTCTTCCTTTATGGCAAAACAAAACAAAAATTACTTTCCTTGAAGAGCTGTCTGTTTTGTGTATTCTCCTCCTCCATCTTGAATCCATTTTAATCAGCAAAGAACTCTATCAAAATAACAGTTCTAAAGAATTTGTGTGTTCCACTTTGCTATATCTGATTACAAATTCATTAGTTAATGACTCAGTTCATCTTTCCATCAGCCCTGAAACATTGTTTTCATGTTTTCTTCTCCCACAAATCTCACTTTTTATTCTCATTCTCTTTTTCTGGTCTTTCATCATCTTTCTGATGTCTTAACAATGGAATGCTTTGAGATTTAATTAACTGGAACATTTCTATCTATACTAACTTTAATAATGATCTTATTTAGGCTTTTGCCTTCCAATTTCATATAAAGACCAATGCTACCTAAATTATATCTCTTGCTTGAACTCTAGACTCATATATTCAGTTGCTTACTCAACAACTTGACTTGACTACCTAATAGTCATCTCAGTCTTAACATGTCCAAAACCAAGCTCTTAAACTCCTCCCTAATTCTACTGAGCATTTGGTCTCCTCATCTCATTTCATGAAAGCTCTTTTCTTCCAGTTTCTCAGACCAAAGTATTTTGATAATTTTAACTACTCTTTTTTTTAATTCCCTTTGCTTACCCCTCTAAGTTATTATACTAGTCCATCTGTGACATTTCTACCATCAAAACATCTATCACATATCACGCTTACTGCTAACATTCCGTACAAACCACTGTTATCTCCCTTACTAGTGGCCTCCTAACTGACCTCCCAGCATCTGCATTTAATGTGTGTGTTACGTGTCTTTCTTAGGAGAGTGATAAGAATGATCCTAATAAAAGTTAATCAGATCATTTTGCTCTTGTGCTCAAAGCCTCATTGCCATGCTTCAACATATTGGTCATGTTGCTACCCAAGATGTTTTTATTTCTTGTGCCTGGAATGCTTTCCCCTACATATGAGCTTGCCTTATTACCTAAGTATTTCAGGATTTTGCTCAAATATCACCTTCCAAGTGAAGATTTTCCTGAATACTCTACTTTAAATTGCATCCCTCCTCCTGTAATTCTATAGCCATTCCCTGATTTGCTTTCCTCTATAACACTTAAAACTTCCTGAAAAATTATTTATTTCATTTATTTTCTTTTTCTTCTTTCTCTTTCTCGCTTTCCTAGTTTCTTGTGACTCACAATGTGATTCTTGATCAGACCAGCAGCATTATTACTGGTTGGGGGTTTGTACTAATGCCGGACACCAGACCATATGCTAAGCCTACTGAATCTGCACTTTAACAAGATCCCAAGGATAATAATGGGATCACGGGGCGAACATATTTGTCATTTTTTTTTTATGGCCTATAGACAGTGCTAGTCCAATATCTGTTAAGTGAATGGATGAATTCCTTAGCCTTAATAACATGTGAGTATTATCAGATCTCACATTCTACTCTAATAGGAAGGATGAACTAAGAGGACGAGAAATGATGGTACTGGGCAAGGTAGGGATAGTAGGAGAATTACAAATCGAGCATTCTGTCAAGTTTGATGTAGCTTGGCCTTTTGTATAGCGAAATTCTAAAGTGCATTCTCCAAACTTTAAGATCAGCATTGTACCCTGATGCAGTCACCCCCACCCACATTATTTCTCTGCACAATAACTAAAATTGTAAAATTCATAAGCACATGAGCTGAGGTTGCAATCAAAAAAAAAAAATCTAAAACAGAAATAAAGCATTCTATACTGAGACTGCTAAGCCAAAAGTCAACAAAACTGCAAAAGGCAAAGAATAATTTAAAAACGGTTTGAGCCTTAGGAGAAATGTATTGCTTTACATACTGAAAAATGAACCTAATTATCTTATAAATAACCAAGCATGTAAGCACAAGCAGTGATCAACTTAGGCCAATAATAGAGCGGTTTAAACAATTATATTAAAAGAAGAAATACACCTATAGGTTTGTTTTCCAAAGGTACATATCTCAACTTTTCTCCTAGGCTTCTAGTAATGCATTTTTTACTTAGTGAGATTTTCATACCGTGTAGAATTTATTGTGTTCCTCTTCATCAAGTCTGCTAATTTTGGTCTGTTGATAATTTGCATATTATTTTGCTGACGGCTTGGAAATTCTGCATGTGTGGTTGATACAGGATTCTAATAATTGCTCCCTCTTAGCATAGCACTGGCTTCAACTGTGAATAAATTGCCATTACTTAGAAATGGGTCAACAATGGGCAGGAAATGAGACATTTCTAAATTGTCACTAGCCAATTAAAATTAGATTTGCATATTTTCTCCATCATTATTAAGAAGTAATATTTTTTAGAATTATAAGCTTTTTCAGCTATAGGAAAATTAAAGCCTAAAAAGGTTTGGTTCTAACTTTCAAAATGCGTTGATTTTGATTATATACTGTAATTAGTGGGAACAAGAAATTGAAATTATTGATATCAAAATTTCAGTGTGCTGACACTTGAAACATTTATAATTATATTTTGATTGGTATTTATATCGTTCAGAACAATACAGCCTAAAAAAGAAAATAGAGGAAATAGTACTCCCTATAGAATTGCAAAATAACATTTAAGAAAATGAGAGGATAAAAGTAAAAATAACAGAAAAGGACAAAACCATCTGCTAGATAATGGATGAAAGTACTTATTGAGGAAGAAGTTAAATTGTGATCTTAAGCAGGGAGATAGCAGCGTCTGGTCTACATTAGTGAGGTTAGAGGCTGAAATTTTATTCTGTAAGACAATTTGCTTATTTTATCACATGGACTTATTTCTTAACCATGTGATCTTCCATTTCCTTTTCTCTAAAATGTGGGATAAAAACCCTACTCTTTGACATTTATAAAAGTAAATGAACTATGCAAAATTGTTATAGAAAACTAGACAATACTAAGCTCATAAGGTTATAACATTCAGGTTAAGGGAAAACTGAAGTTGAAAAGACTATGTTCAGCCCCTTTCTATTATCTGAGTTGTCATCCTTTGGAAATGACAGAGGTGAGAAGTTGCATAACAGAGAATAAGGGTTATCATAGAAACAATGATATGATAGCAAAAGGTGATCAAGAGAAATAAAAATGCTATCAGAATTTCCTGAACTATTGACAGCAAGAGAGTAAGAGCTGCAATAGGATGGGAATCTGACCCTATTTTTCAGCCATTATTACTCTATTATGTCAAAGGTGTTAAGTACGTCTAGGCAACAATCACTTAGGCCAACTTCTAAAAATATATAAGCCTCTATCATGCTGCCAAATATTTAAACAACTGATCAAATATACCAGATGAAAATAGTGGTTTCAGTAAGCAAACTTCATACATACTTATAGAAGCACTTCTCATCTGACTACTGTTAATGGTTTTAAAGTAATGTCTTCCATTATCCAAGCGTAAGGGAGAATGTTTGAGTATGTTTCACACAGAAGTATCAACAGCTCTGTGAAAATCTCATGCTACCTGTATGTTTATTAATATTGCTGTTAGTCTTCTTAAGAATAAGCATACTTAACATTAGTATACACTTAAGAGTGTGTAAAGATCTTTCTCAACTTTCATCTTGAACACAAGGTAGGTTTTGATATCTTCATTTTACATGCAAAGCAATTGGGACTCCGAGGGTGAGATGACAGGTCCAAGGATTATCAGGTAAAAATGTAAAACCAGGATTCACACATGGACCTTTTTACTTATATTAGTCTACGAACATTTTTTTACCATTCGATTTCATTTTTCCTTTGACTAATGATAAATTCCTGGTTTATACCAAAGTTGATGCTGCAATTTTTCTGAAATTATGGTTCATAAAGAATCAACTTGATATTGGGGAAGATAAAGTGATAACTTCAGAAAACCTTGTGAGTTAAAAATTCCAAATACCAGCAAAACATATTATTTTTTCCTAAAAGGCAGTGAATTCTAACAAAAAAAGTGAAATTATATACAATTAAAAAAAGAGTTAACTTTATAGAGGAAAAAAAGTTCATTGGATATGGATATTGAATGTTTCTTTAGACTGATCTCAGTCTGCCTTGAAAAAAGTACATGTAATAAATTATACTCTTCTCTACAACTTCTACATGATGTTGTCACTAAACTCATGTTTAGATACTTATATATTTTTTAATAATTTCATTCCCTCATTGTATCTTCTAAATAAAAAAAATATTTATTTTTATATTTTATTGAAATCTGTATCTTTGTTCTTTTTGTTGAGTCCCTAAATCAAGTCTTTCTCTAGTGTACTTTTCTACTTTGCCTGAAAAATAAAAAGGTAAATAAATAAGTAAAACAATTGAGTGACATATAAACATTATATCATTTTTGCCCAATATATTTGCTAATTTTTTGGCTTAATCAAAAGAGAATATCCCACAGAATCCAAGGAAATAAATTGCATTGTACATTCACAGTGAATGATATTGTATCCACCATTATACTATCATGAGAAATAGTTTCACCATCCTACAAATCTCTTATGTTCCACCTATTTCTCCCTTCCTTCCCACCTCCTGATGTTTTTAGTGTCTCCAAAGTTTTACCTTTTCTAGAATGTCATATATTTGGAAACCATACAGTATGTAGCTTTTTCAGATTGACTTCTTTTACTTAGCAATGTACAATTTAGGTTCTTCTATGTTTTTTTCACAGTTTGATCACTTGTTGTTTTCATTATTGAATAATATTCCATTGTATGGATGTTCTGTAGCTTGTCTATCCATAACACTTTAATATTATTTTTTTTCTATTCTTTAACATGGCACACATTTGCATTTATTCAGACATTCTATAACTGCCCAGGGCAATAGTTTGTATTTTCAGTGAAATGTTTTGGATATCTTTTTTAAGAAATATTCACTCCTAAGGACTTCATATATTTTATCTTGTGGAGGGTAATTTTAAATGTTTATTCCAATTTTACTGAGAAATGGTTGATATACTTCACTGTTTAAGTTTAAAGTGTATAGCAAAGATGGTTTGAATGATGAATTGATATTATGAAATGATTACCATAATAGGTTCAGCTAATGTCCATCTTCTCATATAGATATAGAAAAAAGAATAAAAAAGAAAATTCTTGTGATGAAAACTCTTAGGATTCACTGTCTTAACAACTTTCTTTTATATTATACAATAATGTTAGCTGCGGTCATCAGGTTGCACACTATATCCCTAGTATTATTTATATTATAAATAGAAGTTTATATCTTTTGTCTACTTTCTTTACATCTCCCCTTCACCAACCTCCAGCTCTGGTAACCACAAGTCTGATATCTTTTTCTGTGAAGTTTTTCTTTTTTTTTTTTTAAATTATTTTAGATTTCACATATATGTGAGATCATAAAGTATTTGTTTTTCTTTGTCTAACTTATTTTACTTAGTATAATGCCTTCAAGGTACATCCATGTTATTGAAAATGGTAGGGTTTTCTTATTTTTTACAGTTGAATAATATTCCATTATACATATATATATATATATATATATATACATAAATATGTATATATACATGTATTATACATATATATGCATTTATGTATATATGTGTATGTGTGTGTTTCTTATTTTTTATACCTGAATAATATTCCATTTTACATATATATGCATGTGTGTATGTATGTGTATGCATGTGTGTGTGTGTATGTCTCACAACTTCTTTATTCGTTTATCTATGAACACATATATACATACATGTGTTCATATATACATGAAAACACTCTTGTTTTCATGTTCTGTCTATTGTAAATAATGCTGCTATGAACATGGTAATACATATATTTTTTTGAGTTGATGTTGTTGTTTTCTTTGTTTATATTTCCAGAAGTAGAATTGCTATTCATATGATCTATTTTTAATTTTTTGAGGATCCTCTATACTGTTTCCATATTGGCTAAACCAATTTATACCACCACCAATAGTGCACAGGGGTTCACTTTTTTCCACATGCATGCCAGCATTTGTTATCTCTTGTCTTTTTGATAATGGCTATTCTAATAGATATGAGGTGATATCTCATTGTTATTTTAATTTGCATTTCCCTAATGATGAATGATATGGAACATCTTTTCATCTATCTATTGGTCTTTCATATATATCTTCTTTAGAGAAATGTCTGTTCAGGTCCTTTGTCTATCTTTTTATTTGTTTTTTGTTTGTTCGTTTTGCTATTGAATGAGTTCTTTTTGGATATTAACCTCTTATCAGATATGTGCTTTGCAGATTTTTTTCCCATCTCATAGGTTGTCTTTTGTTTGTTGATGGTTTCTTTTTGCTTTGCAGAAGTTTTTTTAGTTTGATGTAGTGCAAATTTGGTGATTATTTAAAACTTTTCTTAGTAATTGTTTTCTTACACAATAAGATCTGTGATGAAGGTTATATATATACATTATATATATATATATATATATATATATATATATATATATATATATATATATAGTAGGAAAATCTAGCAAAATAATCTTAGCAAAGATAAAAAAATCCTAGCGAAAAAGGAAGAAAGGAAAAAAAATTTTTAAGTGAAATATAATTTCTAATATTATTGAAGTAGCTATAAGTGAAGCATATATCTTGTAAACAAAAATGAGGCTACTCCTAGGTTGTCATTTTGTATGCATACTTTTCCCAGAATATACACACACAGAAAAAACATTTTCTTAAAAAGAGCAATGGTGAATATTTTTCTCTTTTATCATCTTTCTAAGACATTTTATAGTGATCTGATTACCAGAGGAAGGCCATCTGAAAACTGAAGTAAATAGAGCAATAAATATAAGAGTTTGTTTGGCATAATTTTTTTTTTTAACTATGGAACAATGATATCAAGTGTAGTTTAGTTACTGTTGAATTAAAACTGAATATTTTTCCTATAAAAATTGTGAAATAAATTCCTTGGCATAGTAAATGATTAACACTGTAGCACTCTTTGGGGGCTACAAGCTTCTTTTGCTGTATTTTGATGTCACCCATAAAGTCACTTCCAATGCATTCTATCGCCATCAAATTACTAAGCAGATGGAGATACAAAGAGAGAAGAGTCAAACCCTATCTCTTAGTAAGAGGATTGTCAAATAATTTTCTTCCATCTTAATATACCATAATCGTGTAACAGAATAACTTTTACATTTAACAGTGTAGTATATTTTAATTGTGTCCCAAAACATTCCTACTATGATCTGTTTTGAAAATAACCTAGCATTTCCCAAGAAAGAAATGAATCAGAGAGAAAACCTTAATGTCAGCGAAAGTAATAGAAAATAGCAATAACAATAAAAAAATCTTGACACAAATTATTGAATACTGCCTCGAAACTAAACCTTTGAAGAGAACAGGCACAAAAGAGTGATAAATACCCTGTCAATCACATCTTGAAGGGAAAAAGAAGCAAAAGCAAGCAGAGGCTCATATACCAAGTTGTTTATATTCCTGTTCCTCTCACTGTACAATGGATTAGAACACATTGTCTGGACATATTGGTTTTCAAAATTTTAGTGTCATACATCCTGTGATGGAGTGAAAAAGAGTTTATATAGTGCCTGGAAAAAATACTATGCCAGCGTAGTTGGTAATGACAAACTACCTCGCCACCTTCTCATACAGTAATTACAGATTTGTGTGGCAATATTTCAAAATTGTGGACAGACTCAGAAACATAAGATACTGTATCTCCTTGAAAGCAATAAGTTAATGAGTAAGAGAAAGATGGAGAACCTAGAGTGTCTTCTAGTTAGGCTGCCTAACTAATCACTTTGAGTAAATTCCAAAAAGAATACTCATATGACTACTTGAAACGATCTCAATACTTATCTCCAAAAACACAAAGAAAAAAAGTGAGAAAGTATACGGAAGAAATGCCTCATATAGGACCAGACACAAAATAAGTGATGTCAGTAGGAGCTGTTGCCTTGGAACATCTTTGAAAAGTCACTGATTTTAGGTATTGAAACCAAACTCTTGTTGAGTGAGACATCTGTATTATATTATGGAAATGCTTTGCCACACTATGTAGATCAACATAAAAAATAACAAGAGTCATAGTGTTATAACTTCTAGAACCACATGATCAAATTATCCTCATTAAAATATCAAAAACACAGATTTTTTATTCCTAATGTTGACAACTGAAGAAACCAGACAGCCACCAAGCATTTACTAGGTAAAGTAGTAAAGATCGCAGCTAGCACTATTTATTAACACTATGATTCCAAAAGAACTATAGAGTACAGCCCATGCTTACAAAGATTTCACAGTCTATTAGGAGGGAAATATTTATAAGAGAAATTCTTAAAGATCAATTAGAATACCTGAAAAACATAGAATTTTGGAGTAAGGGAACACTGTAATGTACTTCAGTCATTCGACAAGCGTTTGTGAAGTAGAGATAACATATTCAGAGAGACAATGATTATGATGAAAGACAAAATACTCCCATGTATATTTGTACATTTCTGCCAAGTCTGGGCTTTATGAGTGAATAGCAAACATGCTTTGGAAGGTAGAGATAATATATCACTCTAAAGGGATTTAAATTCATACCTCTCTTGGAGCATTTGCTTACTTCCAGAGTAGAAATGTTTTCTCTTCACAGAGATGTTTTGTTTATATTCTAAAGATGTATCTTCTTTCTCTGAAAGAGAGAAGGGAAAGATGTGCCAGTGCCCTATATAAGCTGTTGAGTTTTATACTTTAGGAGTCTCTCTCTTCCTATGGTACATCTGGCCCTCACTAGGTCACCCTGTAGGGAATTGAGAATGGGAGAATGACATAAGGCACAATGTGCTCTGTAATTAAATGATCTGTCCTTTGATCCAGAGGTCTTTTGTACGGATACACAGGCATATACAGCATAGTATGCATGCATATGTGCCACATACATACATCACACACATACATACCACTACACACTATGGCAGGCTAACTTTTGAAAGTAGGATAATATATTTGAATCTTCACAGTTTCAAACTTACCAAGTTACCTTCCCCAAAGAGCTTACTGTTTGGTAGGGTTTAGGAACATGTGAATATCAAAGTAGCTAAAAGATTAATTAACATTTGCTATGAATTCTGATAAGTGCCTGGCAGAAATAAATACTGTACAGAAAGACAGGTAGCACACTAATAACTCCAGGAATAATGAAATTTCTTGTTTTTGTCAGTTTATTTCCTGAAGATTAAAAAAATAAATAAGAGTAAAAAGCAATAAAAAGAAGGCTTTCCTAATAAAATGAAATTGCATGCATAAAGGTAGGAAAAGAATGATTATATAATTCATTTAGATAACACTAGATTATTAATTTTCTTCTTCTGTGGCCTGTGCCTTATCTTCAGTTGTCTAAGTGGAGTCAGATTGCATCACAAGGGAAAGAAAGCATGCTATTTTTCACTGATGCTTGCTTAGAAGAAAAGAAGGTTTTAGAAAAGGGAACAAAAGTAATTGTCGTTTTTTTCTAAATGATTTCCCACACAACTTACTGGAGTAAATGGCTTTATATATATTTGAGACAAATGAGAGTAGAAAAAGCACATTTTGCTATCATTGTATATCTTATCATGACCTTCTAGGGAAAAAAAGGTAGATGAAGAATCCTGGCTTTTATCTCAGCAAATATTCCTAGTTTCATGCCAAATTTAATAGAATACTCTTGTGTAGCTTAGTTCTATAACAATCTATCCACTAAAGGAGATAATCATGGCTCCTCCCTCTTGAGATTTGTTGTGAAGACTAAGGTTATGCCTGCTACAAGATGAGTATGAGCTATTAAAGATGCCGAGCATACAGTACATGCTCACTAAGGTATGGGAGGCCATTATTTTAATTGTTATTTTCCCTTAGAAGTTATTTCTAGATTCTACCTTCCAAACTCCATTACTTCTTCTTTCCTGTATTCTGTTTCCCAGATGCTCCTCACTAGATGTTAGCATTATCTATCCTTTGTTCTATGTATAACAAAGTATCAATTCCCTCACTATCTATATATAACAAAGTATCAATTCTATGTATAACAAAGTATCAAAGTATCAATCAGACTTCAGCCTGGGTAAAGAATAATACTGTTTCTCTCCTATCCACCAGACCACATTTTCACTAAAAATAAAACAAAAATTGAAATTTATTTTAATGGAAGTTATCTAAATTACTATTAAATCAATTTAGTCAACGTATATAGCCAAGTTACAGAATGCTAGTTAAAAAAAAGAGTTATTTTACTCATTTTCCATGTTTGCATCTCTACTTGAGCAGAACATTAAAATGACAATAAACACATTTATTTATAATATTTATAATTGTTTATTCAATAATGACTCATTGAACACTTACTAGGTCCCAGATTATGTGACAGATTAACATACAAGTTAGACAGGGTCCCTGTGTGTGGAGTTTCCTTCTAGTACTGAAAAAAAAAAAGTATAATAAACTAGCTAACTAATATTCAGCACTGATTGGTGCCATAAAGGAAATATCAGTAACTTAGAGATGATAACTGGAGGTGGGAGAGGATGGAGTGGACTTCTTTAGATGAGGCATTCAGAAAGATCTCTCCATATCTGCATATGTCCTTGAAATAACAAACTGGGGACATAGTAGTTCCAACAAAAGGAAAAGGAGAAGAACACCTTGAGATGGAGGAGTCCTTGACATGTTTGAAGAGGAGAAGGAATGTCAGTGGGAGGGCTGGAGAGGGGGTTAGTAAAGTAGTAGAGATGAAGGGATCAAGGAAGGCAGAGTTTAGATCATAGAGCACATGGTAATGCAATGTTTCACTGTAGAAATTTTACACGTTATGTAGACTAAACTAAAACAAAAGAAAGACACACATACGCACACACACAAAGAGAATAGAATGGAGTAACTACACCATTGGGACAACTAGTAGCATTTCAACATATATTCTTCCAGTCTCTGTCTATGAATATTATTGTTTATGTCTTCTCTAATTCAAACTCTTTTTTTTTCCTGCCTATTTCTTTTCCCA
This sequence comes from Macroglossus sobrinus, assembly GCA_004027375.1. Taxonomy (NCBI): domain Eukaryota; kingdom Metazoa; phylum Chordata; class Mammalia; order Chiroptera; family Pteropodidae; genus Macroglossus; species Macroglossus sobrinus. The sequence goes on from PVKZ01000837.1 coordinate 23,918, forward strand.
TATGTACTTTAGGATCATAAGTTTCTCAATTGTTTTCTCTCACATCCTAATTTTTCAATGCCTCTACATTTTGCCTGTATATGAGACACAGAACTTCATGTCTCTCCCTTAGAATCCCCTAGTTTAAAGCTCTAAGTATAGAGTACCAGCCATGTGCCTGGCCTGAGCTACGTTGTCTGAGCTACATAAATATCTGAGACACCATCGTTGCCCTCGGAAGCTGATTTCTAGTTATTTATCTCTTTCTTTTAGGCATAGCCCTTACTTCAGACTCTACAATGGTGGCATGAGCCAATGGCTTGGGCTTCACATATTCCCTTATTTCAGCCTAAGAGACAGGCCCAGATGGTATTGGCTTTATCAGATCATTAAGGACTTTAATTATATCATCAGCATTTTTGAGGGAGAAAACTCCAGATAAGCATGGATTTTATCCTTATATGGCATCCAAATAAAATATTAAAACTATTATAAAATGATGGGTGCTATAATCTGTCACTTATTTTAGTTTATTTTGGACCTGTTTATAAAGAGTATTTGCCCTTTTAAGAAACAGTTACTACAGACAGTTACTATAGAGACACAGCAGTTGAATATAATATATTTTTTATGTATCAAGTTTGAAATTTTGGGACTATATACTCTTCTTTGCAGATTCTGACAATTTTGATGTTACAGAAAGAGTACAGCATTAAACCTCCTTTTCAATTGAAGGTCGTTTACCCCTGCATTCCATCTCCACTTTCAACATTATAAGACTTTCCAAGTAATAACAAGTGAAATGACAGAATCATAAATTTTAAGATGTAAAAAGGCTCTTAAAGGTCATATTGCCCTATGTTTTATGTGTTGGGTGAATATCTTCTATACCATAAAAATTCAACATAGTCTATCGAATGTTGGTAAAACTTTCACTCTTACAACTTGTGATAGAAGTAAGGCATTAGAAAGACAACTTCTCTGAGACCTGTTAAATTATTTTAGTGTGGTCTTCATCTCTATCTTGTCAGTATACCATAAATACAGGACAATTAACTTTGTTCTGAAATTTCTGGGTAAAGCAATCTAACATGATCAAAATGGAATAAACTAATTATAATTTATAGTCATTTCTTTTGGACTATAGAAAGATAATAATCCCTCAAATCTTAAAAATAAATGACAGAAATAATATTATTCTCTACCAGGTAAGTTGCAAGATCAATATATAATTGGGCAACTACTAATCTATTTTCTGATGCTATAGATTTGCTTATTTTGGACATTTCATAGAAATGAATAATATAATTTATGATCCTTTGTTACTAGCTGTTTCCACTTAGCATAATGTTTTGAAGGATTATCCTTATTGTATCATATACAAGTATTTTATTTATTTTCATTGCCAGATGATATCACACTGTATGATTATACCACATTTTGTTTATTGATTTATCGGTTGATAGACAATTGGATTGTTTTCTTTTTTTGGTTACTATGCATAATGTTGATAAGAACATTTGTGTTCACGTTTCTGCATGGACATATGCCTTCATTTATTTTGGGTATGTATCTAGGCATTGCTGGGCCCTAGAGTAAGTCTATGTTTAAGCATTTGAGAAACTGTCAAACCATTTTCCAAAACTCCTGTATTATTTTACATTCCTTCTAGCAAAGTATGAAAAGCTTCCACTTTTTTCCACATCTTCACCAATAATTATTATTTTATGTATTTTAAATGCTGTAACTTCAAAGACAAGTTTCAGGGCTGAATTCATACTTATTATGATTTGATTCACAAAAGTTGATTTTAGCAAGAACAATCACAAATAATTCTGATTGTGTGTGTGTGTTTCAATCTAGACATAAAGACAAAACAAGTCAACAAGAAGCCATAATCCCATCTCCTAGAAAAACTTCAAGGATGATTTGAACATTTAAAGAAAATTAAAAATTATGTCATGAAAAGTAAGCGAGTCTATGGCAATGCCACCATGAATAAACCTGATCCCATATGATCTCAGAAGCTAAGCAGGGTCGGGCCTGGTTAGTACTTGGATGGGAGACCACATAGGAAAACCAGGTGCTGTAGGTGTAAAAAATAAAAAAAATAAGGGATTGTAAACTGAGAAGGTCCTTGTAATCTGTGAGGTCAACCAAAGGTTGCCTCGCCTAAAAAGAAAAAAAAGTAAGTGAAAGCCCTCCTATAACATATTAGTACTTTTATCTCAGAAGCAATCCCAATAAACAGTTATTGTTTCTTGCTTTCAGAAGTATTTTGGTGTACATACAACATACATATACAACACACTGCCATACACATATCTACATTTTTCTCTTTTGTACAAAATATATCATGCTTTGCATACTCTTATGCCCCCTTCCTTTTTTTTAATTCAATAATATTTCTTAAAATGTATTTACTATCTATACAGAATGTTTTAGTTCACTTTTAAACTGTTGAGCTTAAAAGCTTTCATTGGAAGAATGTATCATACCAGATTTAAACTGTTCTCTTTTGTTGGGCATCTTGGTTGTTTTTAATTATTTATTGACAAAAAGAATACCTTAATAAAATCCTTGTACCTATGTCCTGGACATCTTAGAAAGTATCAGAAGGATAAATTTCTTTTAGTGGGGATTGTCAGACCAAATGATATGAATATTTTAATTTTGGATATATAAAATTATTTTTTCTTTCAGATATATTGTCTCAATTTATAGTTCGACTTTACTTCCCTGAATATCATAAAAGAATATTTGTAATGTTTATAGTTGGTTTTACTGTTTAATTAGAGATTTATAGTCTTTAGAGTGACACATTGAATAGGGAAGTATTAATAGTTCTATGTCTTAAAAGGAAACAGTAAGATAAAATGTCAAATAGAATAAAGGCTTTATTAACATTAATATGGAAAATAGAAAGATTTACAATTTTCATTTAACCACTTCCTAAAAAGAATGGATTAAATCAGGGGTGAGAAATTTACCTTTTGCTTTGATTTTTATTTCTACACTTTGTTTAGTTATTTTCAAGCTCCAGCTGATTGGCACATTGTTCCAAAAATACTTTACATGGATTAAACAGCCATCATACAAAAAACGAATTTACATAATTTGAGTGGATTAAAGAGTTATGTAATCAACCAAGAAACACAGAAAAATAGCAATGGTTAATATATAAATGCATACCTGGGGAATCATGGGAACTCAACTTGGGCATTCCTGTAATGTCTATAAGCCTAATAGGTCCCTTCTCCTCCCTGGTCCTTAATTTCTTCACCTTATGAGAAAGAGCAGATTTGCATAACTCTTTCCCATCCTCATTATGACTCTCACAATGATAAAAGGATATTCAATAGTATTAGACTCTCAGCCACAGAGAAGTGCTCTGGAAGACACACCAGCTCTACTGTCACTATTTCCACGAACATTATCTTTTAAATATAAATGAAATATAAGAAGATATTGCATTTGAAGATTTCTTTTTCCTCCTAGAGCTGTCAGCTTTAAAAAATTTCCACTATGAAACAGACTTTAATCCTGCTGACAACTTGTGTGCTATTTTCTCCGTATTTTTGATGTAGAGAGGAAAACAAACCCATTAAGAGCCACGGCAGTAAAGATGGTGGTGTCAGCATTCAAATGTGTGTCTGTCTCACTCTGGTCTCCTAAAAATCTGGCATGTATAGCAGGACAATTGAGATCCCATCCCACCAGTCTATGTTTTAGCTCAAAAATCAATCCAAAAATTTCTGACATATATTAATACAAAGTGTTGTCTTTTCTAGTTATACAAAAAGTTGTTGGAGGTGATAATTGGAAAGATTTAGGGATAAAAGAAAAATACTTAGTCACATTAGATAGAAAAATTAGTTGAGGTACATCTATTCCACATTTCTTAGGAGTGTGTTAGACGCAATGGTGGAATCAAACTGTGCAGAGTTTTTTCTCAGCCAGAAGTAAACCATGCAGGGGGTTTTGCTCAGCCTGAGGACGACTTCTTACTTTTTTAAAGTATTCTTTCAGGTTTTACCTTTTGCTTTATATTACAGGTATCAGAAAAAGCATGTTTAATTATGATGATATAAAATTATACTCTGGGATTATTAACCTGTGAGAGTTTCTCATTCAGGTATGTTATTTATCTTTATAGGAACTAATATCAGTGGTATAAAAGATAATTTAAATGAAAGGTCTATAATTTCTTTAACGACTTATACCAAAATCCCATTCATACTTTCTTTTTTTGACTCTCTTATTTTGCTAGTCTCTTGATTTATGTTTTCCTGAAAATGTTGCAATCAATTACATTATATAGTGGCTATCTATATTATTTGTGTTATATGCTCAGGAGAATTATTGTCTATCTTTTAAAAATGTGTGTTTGAGGGAAATAGAACCTGTTTTGTTCTTTGATTGTTTTTTAAATGATAGTGTTTAAGCTTTACCATCTCAATTTTATTCTACCTTTTAAACCTTTTAAGCCCTCTTTAGAAGGCCATTTTATCTGAGGAGCTTCTGGAGTCATAGAAAATCCCAACATCTTCTAAGAAGTCTGTACAACATTCCCAGAGATCTTCCAAATCTCTGGCATCCTGTCATTATGCAGCATTCATTTGAATAGATGTATCAAGGCTACACATGAAAATGCCAAGTGAATTCTTTTTTCTGTTTAACTGTTGTAAATAATTCATAATAACCAGATACAGAGTAAATGTCATGTAATCTCCCACATTTGGTGTTAAAATTTAAAAAGTTAAATAAATGCAAAATGGCCTTTTAACATAAAAAAGGCAGATAGTAAATACACACAGTTAAAATGTTCACCTTTGAGAGTGACAATAATGTGTGTAAATGTACATGTCAAAGAAATCTGTGTAAGTGCTATTGAGTCATTGTTTTTTACACTAACGAATTGTAAAAAATTATAATTATAGTGTCAATTGCTAATGAGATGCAATCAAATTAAAGCATAACTATACTACTTTTTCATTGTAAAGTTCTATAAACTTTGAAAAAAAACAAGGCAATATATAGCAATAATTCTCATTACTTCATAATCTCTTCCTAGGGTTTGAAATCCAACAATTATAGTTCAACAGAAGCAGAAAACTTAAAGCTCAGAACTGCTCACTATTTCATCATTTATTATTTTTAAAAGATTATGAAAAATTGAACTGCACAATAGCACTGAAATCATACACACCTGACATTGCATGCCTATTAAATTATAATTACTATAAAGAATAAAGAACACCATGAAATATTTTATAATGTTATAGGAAATTATAAGATAGTTATATTTATATAATAATTATAATTGAATGTGTATTCATGTGTACATATCTACATTTACACCTATATATGTGCATATTTTTGCATCTGATCTTCCCCATCAGAATGGATATAAAATACTGTTTATCTCATAATTGTGTTGTAAAGATTAAATGTGATAATGTAAATCAAGTGCTCAGAGCAGTTCCTACCTCACAATAAGCTTTCGATAGATAGTCTATTATTTTTGTTTGTTATAAACTGATAGAAGCCAATTTGAACTTCATCATTATGGGTTATTTTGGGTAGATGTGCCAGACAAAGTTGAACAGATTCCAAAATCACATAAACTACATGGCAGATATTAATTTTTAATTTTAGTTAATTTAGTTCATTTATATTTAAATAGCTGTATGTGGCTAGTTTTTATCAAATTGGACTGCACGGCTCTGCACAGAGTGTGGGACACAGGATCAAACCTGAATCCAAGGCTAAGTGTTCCACCTGGGAGAAGTGGCTGCTAATCTCACCAGATTTTTGTATTCTTAATAATATCAGAGTACAATATTTTTTAACTAATTCCCATATCTTAATAGCATTTACTTCATCAATGCATATTTATCATCACTTACTGTAATTAACAAACAGTCTGATAAAGACCATCTAACTATAATAAAGCAATAGCACCACTGGAGGGTACATTACTGATTAGAGAACTTCCAACATTAACTATCCCAAGGTGAAGATGAGAACTATCATAGAAGATGAGAACTATCATATCACATAGCTTATACTGAAATGGCTTAAATCAAATTACAAATAACATAACAAATACAATTATTGTTGTCATTTACAATTTCCTTTCATACAGAAGAATAGAAACAGTAAATAAACAACAAAATCATGGGTTGTTATGGTGAGGAGAGACTCGCTATTATAATATATGAAGTAATAGTGTCAGTAACTTCTGAACAGAATAAGGACATTTTATACAGATAATTCTATCTAGACATGATCCCTGTGTTAATTGTTAGCTTTTTTTATATCTCCCAGTGCTGCTGAGCTGCAGAGCAGGTGCAAAAGGCAGTTTCGAAAGGAATACTCTCTTAAGTTTATGCTTTATCAAATCTGCACAAAAGTTATTAGATAAGTCACCATAAATAGTTACTGGAGACCTTGAGTGAACTACTATACACAGAGAAACAAATCTCTTTATAATCAATTCAGACACTCTGATATAAAAAAAAAGGCCATTTCAATGCAAAATAATGTGAGAGTTTGATGATCAATGGATGACATAAAACTATGATGACTTAGAAAAGGATATGAGGAGCATGAACTCTGTGCTATTTTTCTTTTTTGTATCTGCATAGTGGTCTCAGCAATTATCTAGTGAGATTGCACTAGATATTAATATAAGGACTTATTGAACATTATATTTAAAATTGAAGGTCTCTCTCTGCACATATGAACATACAGACATATACATACATACTTATATGAGAATTAATACAAAAGTATGTAATATAATCACTACATGTGCTTGTATTGTATATGTTTGCGTTAATTCTAATTTCACAGTGGGGGTTCCAATTATTCTTATTTGCCTGTTCTAGTGACTTTATTATTTTTTTCTTTTCCTCTCTTTAAATCCAGCCCCCCGCACACACACACACACACACACACACACACACACACACACACACACACTTCCACCCCTGATCTATAGATGTTGCCATCTCCCTTTTTTGAGAACTGGATCTCTGAAGGTGGGGCGTCTTCCCATGCACTTGCAGTGGGCACCTGGGTTCTGGTGCCCCTGGTTCTGGGCCTGGCACCTCAGCGCACTTGGGGATCCCAGAGCACCCAGAGTATGATCCGTGGCTCCATCTGGGGCTCGAACCCAGCACCTTCTGCATATAAAGCAGCAGTGTTAACCACTACACTATGGAGCCATCCCTTTAGTGATTTTATATAGCATTGAACTAAATCACCACTTTTGGTGTTTCTAAACATGTTAAATTTGCTGCCTACCAAAGACAGAAAGTTCTATTGTCAAGTTGTCTTATCTGTAAGTTGAGGATAATAACGATACCTACTTTATAAGGTTGCCATTAGAAACAAGTGATATAACATATGCAAATTACTTGACACATAAGTGCTTTGTGAAGATTAGTTAATCTTCACAAAACATGATCATTACTTATTTAACTAAATTGAAAATATGTTACATGTTCAGTAAACACATTTAATTTTCTACTATGAATACTTTGTGTTAAAAGTATACACTTTATTATCTATAATAACTGTGATGTCTAAGTAGAACTTAACCTCAATTTATTGACTATAGACTATTGATAAATGTTAGGGTATAATTTTATGAAACATCACCTTTAACACTTGGTAGTAAATGTTGAACAATAAATAAAGCATTTAATTTAATTTAAATTTGTTTTATTAGGAGGTAGTTATCTTATAATATTCAACATTAATAACAGAAGGAGCTTATTTTCATGAAGAGGAATGCCTTTTTCTAGTCTTATGCAAAGAAAAATGACATTTTAAACAATTTTTAAAATATGCATTAGTATAAATTAAACATACTATCAGTAAAAGAATAATATCGCCAACTCTATTCTTGAATTTGTAAAAAGTGTGCCTTAGGGCGACTTCAAGGCAAACCTACAATAATGTTAAGCAGTCAACTGTTTTGTAACGTTTAGTGGAAAGCACTTCTGCTATTTTGAATCTCAGTTTAATAAGAACAATCAAACTGTAGAGGAAAGATTAAATAAAGTTTACTGGATCTCACTACTCATTAACTTTCACACAATCTCACAATTCATAAAACATGCCTCTGCTCAATAATTCTGGATAATAGGAAGCTAAACACAGTTTTTTATTTCAAATATAATGGATAATTATGATTATACATGCTTAGTATGTATACTTCATTTTATCCAAGTCAAAATAATCTGGAGCTGGCTAAATGAAAATCAAAATGCAAGATAGGGCCATTAAAAATAAAAGTCCAGATAAATAATTGAAATTAAGCTGAAGAGTAAGAAGGAACAGCTAAGTGGCTAATACCTTGTCCCAGGGGAAAGTTGTGATTACAGTTTAGCACAGGGAACTCACTTCACACTTTCCTGAATGCTGAAGTAGAATTGTTAGATTGTAGTATACTGTCTGTATTGTTTAATTAATAATATTGTCTGAGTAATTTTGGATAGAAGAAAGCCATAAGTCATTTAGAGCAGGGTTCAGCATGGAGAAAGTGGACTATCAGGTAGTAATCCTCTTACTTACCCACCATCCACAGACCTGTTTGAAATTCCTTACCTTTTCTAAGACTTTGTAAATGGGAAATTTTCATAACCATGTACCGAGCACCTACTGTGTACCAACTATTTGGAGTTGGCTGGCTGTTGCACATGTTGTATACTACACAGCTCTAGAGGATACCATTCACTTGCTGATCACTGAAATTATTTATTATAACAATTTACTGAAAGATAGAAGAGGAGGCTTCTAAAGGTACTATAAAGGCTACCAGTTCCCTGAGCTGTGCTTAAATATTACATACATTATCATGTTAACTTTAAAATTTCCAGGTAAGAAAAATGAGGCTATATATATTTTTTTTCTCAAGGTCAAATAGTTGGTTACTTGACATAGTTAGGATTTGAACTGAGGGCATTGTCATTCCAAAGCCCATACTTTCAACCAAAGTTTGTAATTAAAAGGATGGATATGGAAGTTCCCAGCTATAAATATTTTAGTATAAATGAAGGGTCTAGAATTATATTTAGAATATATTTGGTAGCATGTACCAAGGTACTTGGTACATAAAGAAGTTGGGAGGAGCATCAGCCATGTTGCAATATGGTGCTTTGTCATTCTAATAATAAGGGAATATCCACCTGCAAGGTGGGGCGCTCTCTCTCTAGAGAAATAGATTGTTTCACATACATTATTCTAAAGACATAATATTCTGAAAAGAAGTCAATATGTGAATGCACATCATATTTACTTATCCAATATAATTATTTGTTCCTAACCTATAAACACAAATTAATCCAAAAGAGCTTTTGATAAAAGTAATAATCGTAGTTGCTATAAGGAATGCTTTTCTTAGTACAGGTATCCCTCACTGTTTAAAAGTTTGTACTATGCCACTTCACTTTTATGAAAAACCTACATTTGTGCTTGTTTTAGCTAACTGAACAAAATCCGGAAGAGAATAATATTCACTTCCATGGAAAAAAAGGCAAAAAGCCAAAACAGCATTTTGCATGTGTTTTGCAGCCAGCCTTTACAGCATCAGCATGGGCCCAAACACCCAGAGTGGCACCATCAAGCTCCTTCCCTGGATCTCAGCATCAAGCTGCCAGAGCTTTGAACTGTGTCTGTGAGCATCTGTGCTTTCCACTGATTTATTCTGTGCATCCGTTGGCAAAATGTGTCCTAAGGTAATTGCTTCTTCACGTTACATCGTGTCAGCTTACCAGAGGTTTCATAGCCACACTCTACTTTCTGATAGTGGGGGAAAACTGCAGTTAAGGATTTCTGAACTATTGAAGGCTCAGGTTGTCAGAATGCTTCTGTAAGCATAAAGTGTATATTTAAACATTAAATGTGACCTTTAATGTTCAAATCACATTGTAAGCAGATTGAAGAATAATGTAATTCTCAGTTACCATGATTCAACTGAAGAATGGTCTGTGTTTAGAATTTCCAGAACATATTTATCTTTCATAGACATTATCTGATGGTCTTTATTACAAATGATGAATATTACAGTATTATTATGAATCATAGTTCCTGAAATATAATTATTAAGTGCAGCATCCACTCTGTCCACTAAGTACTCCACCAGACTTATTTATTTTAGAAGTGGCAACAAACCTAGGCTTGGTACTATGATTAAATTTTAATGATGAGGAAATTAAGACAGAGAGAAATGTGTAACTTAGTTAAGATCCCAAAGCTATTAAATGCTGTAGTCAGGAAACAAATACAATGTTTTATCATTCTAATACCCTTGTTATTAAACATTACATTGTGGTATTTATATTTGCTTTCTATTTCATTTGTCTTTTATTCAAATATCAAATCATGTAGAAACAGGTTTGAAATGTAACTTGTGCTTCTGTTGTTTCAATAATTTCCACATTAAACACTTTGTTTTAGGCCAGCATCATTCTTGCTGAGATGCAGCTTCCTTTTCAAACTTTCCAAAGCATGGCCAATGAGTTGCTATTCTGAAAACACAACTCTAATCACACATAATTACCTTGCTCTAAAAGATGTCTATTTTCTATTTAATAAAACTAGCATCCCTAACTTCATGGTTTCAATCCTTCACTCTCTAAATATTGTCTAAATATTTGTTGGTAATATAGAATCTCAAGCCATGTTCCTAGAATTTATGTTCAAGAACTTGTATTTTTATTTATTTATTTTATTTTATTATTAGTTTTGCATAAACAGTACATTGGTTAGACATTTTATAGTTTATGAAACAATCCCCCCGATTACTTTCTCCCCTCAGGCTGTTCATCTAGCTATTACACTGCGGCTGACTGCATTCCCTATGCCATGCTCCCCATTCTCATGATCATCTATCAACTACTAACTTATAGCTCTTTAACCCTTTACTGCTTACTCCCAACTACCCTCTCCTCTGTATTTTTTTTAAAAAACAACCTTTTAAGGAACACTGCACTAGCCTGGCATTCATTAATTTTGACCTAAACTTCTACTTCACATACCTGCCCCAACTATATATCTCTTTTATTATACACTTTTTATTTTGTCCTGGACTTCTAAGAGAACAATCATAAAAGACAGATAGGATTCTGAATTCAATGTCAGTTCTGATATAAGACATCAGCCAAAAAGACCCATTCCAATACTAATTCTCCTTTCTTTCTCTCGTTCTTCAGTGTAAACTTTGTAGCTTTCTTTTTTGCATAGGTTTGAATATTTCTTTTCTCATTTGCCACTTAAACATGCTCATCCCAAAGAAGTAATAATTTGTGCAAAACTCTTCACTCCATACTTTCATGGTCACCTGTTAACCTAACTCCTACATTATCTACTCTAATGACACTCCATTCAGATCCCAGAGCATCTAGTGGTCTCTTGATTCCTAATTTCTGTTTTAGGAATACTCCACTATCCTATAGCTCCCATAATATGATGTGTTCTTAACTAACTTAATCTAAAAAGTTACTAAAAGCACTGAATACTATAATTCATATAAGCCACTCTGCATATTGCTGCATTTTCTGCAATAATGGTCTGCTATTTGAAAACAATGAAAATAATGATTTTAATCACTGATATCTCCACTGTAGATTTATAAAAATAAGACTAAAATATAAGGACTATAAGAATTTGATTCTTTGTGTTAATGTGTATACCCCCTTCTTCTGGACAATGAGCCTCAGGTTTATGTCTAGGCAAATAAGTGGAAGTAAGAAGAATTAGTAAAAAAAAAAAAAAGGTAAAAATATATTGAGTAATATCAATAATAATGCATCAAAAGTAACAATTTATGAAACAGGGTCATAGATAATATTTATGAGACTTGGAAAATATCTACTCTGAATTTATAAGTTTTTGTTTATTTGTGTTAGTGTTCACTCAAAGGGAATCACTATAAATATTAAGGAGATAATGGAATTATATGAGAATTAAATTTTATACACAAGTGAGAGTTGATAGGGAAGTGAAGGTCTGAAATAAAAAGTTGGAAGATTATGGAAAGAGTCCTTAATTCATTAAAGTGCAGCACTGGCTTTGTTGGACAAGTTGGAGCATGCAAGGAAATCTGAAAAAGAAAGGTGAACTATCGAATAAAATGAAATCACAAAGGAAGAGTTTATGTATAAGTCTGGGAAGCTGTTCTCTCTATGCAGGTGCTGCCTCTGTGGGTCTCTAGCCAAGCATCTGGTGGTGCACCTGGAGCTGGTATTCCTAAAGATGGGAAGATGAACTGGGTACAAAGCCAGGAAGCATGAATACAAGTGGAAACTAATGAGCATCTCTGTGCTTGTCGGCCTGTATTCAACTGCAATGACCTTCCAAATGTGATGCTCCTGCTTCACTTCTGCCATCCAAATCTCATGTAAGTTCCTTTTTTGGGTCAACATAGCTTAGAACCATAAGCCAAAATTGGTACCAGAATCACAGTCCCCAGCTTCACAAACTGACACTGTGCAATCCATCAAAAGAACACCATGATAAAAATTAATCATGAACAAAATCTTTACTATAAGACCAGTAAAAGCAATAAGTTATGGTCAACTATTTAAGGGTCTATGATATGGAAAGACTATGAACATATATTTACATATGAATTTATTTTTTATTTAATTAAGAACTATGAAAATGAAATAATATTTGTTGAATTGTAAAGTAGATGTCAGTATACTAGATTTGCATTATCTCCTAAAAATCTAAAAACAAACTTTCACAATTTGGTAGTAATATACCTTTTTTTAGGTATGTTATGTAAGGTACATCAAAATGAAGGCTAAGAATCACATATGAACTTTATTTGTTTGTTGTGAGATGACATAGGCAAAACAAAATTGAAAACATTAAATGAAATGTCACTAGCTTATTATGAATCCTCCTTATATAAATAATGACATAAAATAGAATTATAAAACTTGTTTGTTATGTAGTTCAATACTATTATGTATAGTTTTTATATAATTCACCCCCCCCCATGGATAGAAACCATGACAAAAAATGTTCTGAATTTATAACATGCTTTTGACCTTTAGACATCTTGTAAAGTTACATAAACCTTTAGAAATCTCTATTTTTTCTTGTCTATACAAAAAGGATAATATCACACATCTCATATCTGTCATGTGAATTAAATGAGAGAATGATAATTTCTCACAATATTAAACATTCAAATAATGCCATCCATTGCGAGTAAAATAAAAATATTAATATTTCATCTATCCATCCATCCACCCACCCACCCATTCATCCATCCTTGACTGCCAAGTAGCTCAGCAGCGCATAAGTGTAATGACAAAATGCAGTTATAATATCAGCCCAGCAGTTTTTAGAATAACAACATTCACATATCCTCTATGCCTTTTTATTTTATCTCTCTCTCACTCTCTCAGTACTACCCTACATAAGTTTTATGATAAACTCTTTCCAAAAGTGTTGGAAAGAAGAGTGGCAAAATATCAATAATTAAAGAAATACCATTAGCCTTGTCTTTAATGGGCAATAATTTTTCCCACTGAGTATATCACAACTATTTTTAATTTGGAATATTTCCTGTACTTGGGATTTATCATGCAGTCAAAATGTTAGAAGGCTTCATAACTCTCTGAACCATGTAACACCCAATGATGCGTATCTCATAATGGCAAGGGCAATTTTTTGTGACTCCCTCACTCAAATGACTTAGTAATAATTTGCCTGCCTTCTTAGAGCTGATCTAAGCAGCCTGTGCATATCAAAACTTTGAACTATGATCATTTGGAGCAACATAACAAGTCAGCGATGCATGCAATGGTGCCAATAGCTTCTGAAGCAAATTTGATTAAACCAGTAAGAAAACCCAGATGATCTACTAGTGATGGTAGGAACTGCTTTTAATTAAATGCAATATCAGACAAAATTGATTTTATTTGTAATTACTAAATAGACTAATTTTCTATAGTTTTCTAGAATTCCTTGATCTTTAATTAAGCAACATGGTGGAAAAAGAAGTCATACCATTTTATGGCTCAGTGCTACAAAATTGCTACACGTAACAGAGTATTGATTGAGCCAAGCAAATACTCAGTTGGAAACAGTTCCAGGACACCTGAGGATATAAGTGGTATGACACTCTAGTTTTTGCAAAGTGTGCATACAACTCCCTTAAGAGTTGCTGTCACACAATTTCAAGCTGTTCTCTTAGAACAGAAATGCTGGCAAACATCTAGCAGGCAATCAAAAGTTCCTGGGAACAGAAGTTCTTCTGGTCTTAACAGAATCAACATAGTATCAAGTGACTGTTTTGGCAAGACAGTTTTGTCTTGCAGTTTATGGATAAAATAGGTCCTTCTGATTGCTTTCTATTGCACATGCTCTATATGAGCTATTTCCTTAATCATCTCTTCAATATTTATTAATTTTCTCTGTGTAAAATGAGAATAGAAAAGGCTAATCTAGACATTTATGTCAATAATTAATTAAGCTAAAATTTTTAATGTTAACTTTTTGTGCTCAATAAATAATTAATATTATAATCTGTTGGGTTTCTTTTAAGATTGTTTTAAATCATAAGACAAGTTCTTTTCCTTTTTCTTTTCTTTTGTTTGCTTATCTGTGACTCATGAAAACAAGGAGAGTTCTAGAGACAAATAAAGCAAATTGTTGAAGAAAGCAGAAAAAAATAATACACCTTTCCTCACATAAGGTATTGTCAAACTGATATTATAGAAATGTAAAATAAGACTCATAGATACTAAATAGTTCTTTCTGAGTAACTATAAAAACAGCTGAAATAAGTACCTTCTGATTACTAATTATATTGCATATTCAAATGCTGATAATGTCAGTTTTAACCTAGTGTTTCATATACTTTATTAAACCCTTAAAATTGTATTCAACACAGCCCTATTTTAAATAATAATTTAAAAATTGTATAGTCCAAATTTTCTGAGTTTAAGTACTCTTGCATTTTGGGATCACCTTTTCTTTATTGTTTAGAAAACACAAAGTTGTGGAGAACCATTTACACATTTGATAGTAATTCTAGGTCTTTGCCAAGATTTCTGTAAGTTCTCAAAGAGGATATACTGGACAAATCTCACTACAGTTTTATATTCTTTTTGAATTTGTCTTTAATTTTTCTCAACTACTTGATATGTTCTCTTCTTTCTGCCTATTAACGCAAAAGTGGGTTTCCTTTAATGACCCCCCAAAAGCGCATCAACGCAGTAGATTTGTAAGAAGTGAATTCTACTGATCTTCACTCTCTCACCTCATCAGTGAACACTGACTCTACAGTACCGCAATGGAGAGCACTGTAGTGTGCAACTTTGTTCATGTAATTCTTAGTTAAAATGTTTCAAATTTCTTCACTGCTTTCAGAATAATATCTACATCCTGCGTAACACACAAGACAATCTTGAATGATAACTCTGTGTGGTAACTATCTCAATTCTAGTAACTCTTATCAGAATTAAGGTTTTTTTAGTTAATACTCTTATGTAAACTTTAAAAAATTGTATGAGTTGTGTTATATATTGAACACAGAATTTTAAGTAAGTGCATCATAACTTCTCTGTAGTTGCTTGGACCTTGGGCTTTGTGCCTGCCTTGGACCACAACAGAAGTAGCTGCAGGGTCTGGCCACAGCAACATGCCCAGAATCCAAAAGGAGTATTCCATTTTATAGCAATTTAAACAGGTATTTTTCTTTTAGTACCAAGGAGCAAACTGACCCACTTTAATAAGTGAGTTATTAGAATTGCTAAAAATTAAACAGGATGAGAGCAGCTGTTCATAAAGTAATATATAATGAACACATACGAACATAGTTAAACATGCCCAATTGGTTATGAAATTAAACTTGATTATATTTAAATAAAACTATAACAAAAAGCTGTAATTAGTTATATAAAAATGACAACTTAATCATAATCAATAGTAATATCTATGTCCATTTTATCAAATAATATGCGATATTTTACATTTTTGATATTTTCTAACAGCAGAAATTATAGGCAGTCCAACCAGGGACATACAGAATGCAAATGTTATGTTATGGAGTAGAAGGCATTCACAAGGCCTTTGAAGTAAACTTAGCTCCAAAAATGACCCACTTTCATTGTGCTATGTATATCAAACGACAGTGTAATTACTAATAGTTCTTTTTAATTGCTTTATTTTTAAGGTCATCTCAAGTCACCAAAAGAGAATATCCTTTCATTTTTTCATTAACAATTTTAGTGAGGTTTAATTGATATATAAAATATTGTATATCAAAAGTGGACAATAGAATTATTTGACATATGTATACGCCCCTGAATCTATCACCACACTCAAGGAAATGAACATCTGTGTCATCCAATAGTATCCCTGTGCCTTTGCAATCCATTTGTTCTGTCCCTACCTGGATTCTCAGCTCCACATTGTCAATTCAAGGAGTCCACTGACCCTACCTGTGCTCCCATTTCCTAAACATTGATGTGGAAATTTTCTCAAAGCAGAAATATGGAAACACTTTAGAAATTTCCTCATTTGTTTCCCATCTCTTTGGGATCACTGTTCTTCAAGATAGTTTTCAAGATGTCCACTATCTTGAAAACTATTGTTTAACTTATTTTGTCTTTTTTTTTCATGGCTGTTGGTGGTGGTGGTGGTGTTATTGCTTCAGATGGGAGCTTAAATATAGTCCTTGTTACCTTATCTTGTACAGAAGATATTTTGAATTAATTGAAGTCTTTTAGTATTTTTAAAACATGTCACTTTATATAGGAGCAAAAACACTTCCATCAATCATAAAATGACATTTCTCAGTGTTTGAGCTGCAAATATGGTTTCTATCAGTACCATATATTGACTGCCTACTCTGTAACTGACACAGTGTTGTGCATCCCCCAACATACACATGTGCACACACTCATACCCATACACATTCAGACATAAGCGGCCCAGTGCAAGGAGATCCTTCTTGTCTATGTTCATTGCAAACTGACCACTTCACAGTTACCAATTCTGATAATTAAGATTTCATTCCAATTTAATCATGACTTGGGGTTATCTGTCATGTCATGAATGACCTTATTCAAGTTGCTTATGATTTATTGATATATGGTCCATATTTTAAACAACATTATGTATAAATTATGCAATAGATATTATGCAGTATATTTGTGAATGCAGTATATTTAGTTTCTTCATTTGATCATAGTTATTAAAATATTTAGCCACTATTATAAAGAGAATTAAATCTTTTATGACTACCCTATATTTGTATTCTAATTTTTACAGATACTCTTTTGTTCTTTCACAATTCTTGTTCTATATCATTTTGTACTAAAATTCTTAATATATTTTAATTTAGGAAATATATTATTTATAATTCTTCACAAGTTAGCAAATGCTCAGAATTCAATTAAATAAAGTTTTGATAAATACGAATCTTTAGAAATTTAATATTTTATAATTAAGAAATATATCAAATACATAATTATCAAAAATTAAAACCATAGCCTATATATACTTTTACTTTGGTTAGTAATTGCTAATATAATAGCCATATAATACATTCTATATGATTTCAATTCTTTTAAACTTGTTGAGATTTGTTTTGTGGCCCAGCATATAACTTATTTTAGTAAATACAACATTTGCATTTTTTAAAGAATGTGTAGTCTTCTGTTTTTGTGTGGAAGTTCTACAATTTTCCATGAGGTCAAGTCACTTTATAATGTTTTTGAAGTCTTTTCTATTCATTCTGATTCTGTATACATTTCTATAACAATGAGAGAGGAGTTTGCAGTCTCTACTAAAATTGAGTATTTGTCTGTTTCTCCTTTTAGTTATCTAAGTTTTGGTTCACCTATAAAATAGCTCTTTTATTTATGTCCATGTAAAGTTGTTATGTAGTCACACTGAATTCATCCCATCATTTAATATGTCTCTCTTTATCATTAAATTATTTTTATCTGTAATATATTTTTTACCATATTAACATTCCACTGCATTTTGTTTTTGGTTTAGAGTTGGGTATTTCTCTTTGAAATAATTTTATATTCTCTGATCAGTTCTGTGATCGAATCACAAGTTTTGCTTGTGATTCGATCACAGAAATGATCGAATTTGCTTTTACCATATATCACAAAGTTTGATCTCTTCACCTGTGTGGACCCCTAAGCTGATTTTGGAAATACATTTAGATAATACTCCTCTCTGATGTGACTTTGGTAATATTTTGGCAACTATGCTATAATAATCTTTTAATTTAGAAATACATCCAGCATATAATTTCAGAAAATAAAACCCAAACTAAGATGTAACATTTTGTCCTTTGCTTAAAGACTTTAAAAAAACATGTTAGAGAACTAGCTGAATTCCCTTATAATCCTTTCCTTCTCCCTTCCGAATATAATAAGCACCATTCTGAAGGAAATGAGAAATAGAAAATCAAAGCCAGTTATACAGCAGGAAATCATTGGTTTCATTATGTCTTTTGAGCATTCTCAGAGGTATAAAGCCATGGAACTAAGTTCTGCCATCCATCTCATATCCAGGTTGCTTTATTATGATACAATGTATCTTGACTAATTCTGTAAGTTTAAAGGGAAACACAGGCCAAGAGAGGAGCATTTACTCACTCAATGCCATCCAATCAGTGACAATTAGAAACTAGACCCCAAGTGTTATAAGAACTGGTCAATGTTCATTGCTGTGATCACCACAGATGTGTGTGTTATGGGTAATAATATTCTAAGCAGCATTCTTAGTCTGCTTCCAACAAAGAGTAGTCATTTTAATTGGGGATTTCCTTCTTTCTCCTCTCTAAAGAAAATGAAGCAAACTTCAACATTCTGTGTTCTGAGGGTTGGATCAGTAAGCAGGTTGAACTTACAAGCTCCTGGGAGACAGTGCCCTGGTGGAAGATCAGTACCATTAAATCCAGCCAAGACATCACTGTTCTGAGGTCAGATTTGACTTGGTAGTTTAGCGAATACCCACCATTCCAGTTTTCGACAGGTTCTAGCACTGTATGTGCGATGGTTATGTCCGCAAAACTGCTCCTCCTTAGAAGTTTCTCCTTTCTCATTTGCACCCAACTGAACTTATTTTCTAAGATCCTTGTTTATGAAGGAAAAAGAAAAGATACAGCCCATGCCAACTATCAAAAGGCTTTTTTTCCCCTCTTCCAGTTTCATGTGTACTCTCCCAGGTCTTGCCAGTGTACCTTGGCTAAGTTCCTTATAGCCTTGGGTTGATCAGCCTTTAGATAAGGGCTACCTTTAGGAGTAGTGGTGTCTGTACACGGCTTAAGTTTGGCTTCATGAAGAGCAATGCAATAATTAAAAGGAAACAGAATAAGTAGATCAATATAAATATCTGGTAATCGTGTTTGAGCTACTATAAACATAAATTGACATTTACTTATAATTAATAGAAAGGCCCAGTAAAATATATAGGCATTTCAACACAAAATGATTTAAAATCAGGAGACTGAGGATAGCAAGGAATAAGAAAAAATTAGAGAAGACATAATAAGTACATGAACAGCTTCTGCTATTTCCCTTAGCCATATCCACCTGATAATCTCACTAAAGTTCTAGGGAAAAGGCATAAAGCAATAATTTCAGAACTATACTTAAACAATAGATTCTCTCTTTTTCTCTTCTTCCCTGTCTTCTGTGTGTTCATGTTCAAATCATGTAAAATATATACTTGTATTAACTTAAATTCCATAGAGTAGATTATTATTCACCTAGTCCATTCTTGTGATTTTATATGATATTGAATTTAAAACCCCTTTTTAATGTAGTTCAAATGCATATTTAAATTGCTGACCACCAATGGCATCAATGTTTTGATGTCTCCAATGACAGAACAACTGACTGCACTCACCCTTTCCAGATTGTTGCTCCATCAGCCATTTTCCTTATGGTTTGTGTCTTATTATATGATCATAACAATAAGATTAGAATGATGTCCTTCAACTGGCCTGTCAAAGGGAGTTTAATCTCCATTACTTGAGGAGCATTCTAGACCTGTATCTGTCTTGACTCTTTCTCTCTCCTTTCTGAGGTTCAAGTATATCATTCCAATCCTAGTGAGGAAGAGGCAAAGGTGAGAATATTATTAGAATCTTAGTGTCTGTGTAGAAAACTTGAGATTTTGCAAGTTTGAGCTCTTACTCTAAGGCTTTACTATAATTTTTTTCTTAAAATAATTTTTTAAATTATAAGGACAACATAGCATTATTAAAAGTTATGTAACTCTCTGCAATAGAGTAGAAGGTAAAAAATCCTTACTCAAAAATATGTTTTACTTCCAACTATATGACTTTATAAATGATTTCATTCTTTTGAATAATGATACTTCAACTAAGAAGCAACAGAATTCTTAGACTTTGGTAAACTTTGTCATAAACTTTGGTGATGAAGACATTTGGATTGACATTCACTTTGTTGTTATGTGACCTGGTGAAAATTACTTTCTTTTTTTGTGCTTCTGTTTCTTTATCTGTAAAAAAAAACTGTCACACAGGACAACAATGAATGAAATAAAATAATGTATATCATTGTTTGATATATAGTAATTCTTTTGTAAATTATAGTTTGTGTGATTAAATTAAGAGATATTACATTTATAATAAAAAAGATTTACTTTTCTATGCTGATTTTATCACACTCTGAATGTGATAAAAATGCACACATAGTTTATTTCCTTATACAATGATTGCATCAATTTAGTCATTATAGTTGTCATTAATAATAACTGATTAATAATATATTCTCACAGTGATTAAACACTAAAAAGAAATTTTATAACTTTAAAGCTGATTGCCTTTAAAACTTTGTACTAAATGTAACACAATGAATTGATCATATTAATTAATCTTTATTAATTTCAATAAGATGTGGCTAACATAAAATCTAATTTTAATTAAAATAAATTTTATCTTCATAGAGTTAAATGAATTAATCTAAAGTTTGAGAAAATAACTACAATGAACAATTAACTTTCTAAAGAGATTTAAGTTTAATAAAAAGTGCTAGGCCAAAAAATATTCCCATCTTTGCATTTTTGAATTTTATTAAACACGTCTTTAGTCTATGTAGTTAAAAAGTAACAATTTGATTATATCAAACAAAATATTCATTTCATGACATTCAAAGGAAACTCATCAGAAAGTACAGGGAACCTAACCCTGAGAGGTAGGTGTACTGGTTCACTGAGTCTAGCTATTGCATGAGTATTTCTATTCTCCACTGTCTCACAATTCATATAATATGTCACTGCTAAGTTACTTCAGAAAATGTGAAACTTCATTTGTTTTTCACTTCAAATGTAATTTCTATTTATTGGTGGATTTATTTAGGATTTATACCACATTTTCTCTAAATCAAAACTATTTGAAGCAAAATAAAACAATTAAGGATAAAAGCTAAATGGAACCTGGAAAAATGAGCTGAGGCTACCTGCCTCCTTCCTTGGGAAAGGCTCTGCTTACAAAATTTGGCAATGGGAATCCATGTGAATTAAATGACCTAGCAGTGAAAAATCGAACACAGGAAATTTGAGATTTGATGAGGGAAGAGGAAACTGGGAACACCAAGTGTGTGCTGATCTCCTATACTCTGGAATTCTCCCATGCACTGGAACTGTAGTGTCACTAATTCCTACCACTATTCTACAGCTTTCATCACTAAGAATTGTTGTGTGATAACACATCTGCATTTATTTTATGCCAGACATTTAATGCTACTACATACAATCGGAAGAATATGTGCCCCACATTACTGATGGTATTGGTTCTCCTTAAAGTCATTGTAAATTTATTCATTATGACATTTTTCTTGTTGATGGCAGGAAAGTCTTTTGGGAAAGAAAAATGTATTTTTTATATTTACAGAAAAATATCATGTGGTCTGAATTATGCTTGAAGTTGAAAGTGGTACTATTGATTTTGTCTTTCATTTATGAGAGAATATTTTCAGATGAATAAATTGAGGTTTCCACTCAATTGTTTGAACTCAGACAAGTTTCAAATATACACAAAATAGAGAATTGGATTATTTACCCATGTACATGTACTTACTTCAGGAATTATCAATATTCTGACATCATTGTCTTATCCTGACCTCTAATCATTAGTAGTTTTTAGTCATTTATATACTGAGCAGATAAATATTGCACAGTTATTAGCTTTTGACATTTTAGTGTGAACAAAAGCTTACTATTTTATTTGTATTGTAGCCTGGAAAGTACATGAAGACTCTTCTTGGTATCCAGAAAAACTGAGTGAAACATCAGTAAGGATGATTAATGATTCTCTGTCACACATATGGCACAGTATCTCCAGCAATAAGGTAGAGATTAATCAACAGATATTATTTTTTTCATATAATTTATTTAGAAAAATGTCATAATCTTAATAGGGCTCAATGTGAGAATACATGACAGTTACTTGTATAACAAAGGCATGCACACCTAAATTACATATGGGAATCATTCCCACTGAGCTAAAATGCAAACTATTTTGTTTCATGGACATGCTGTCAGATAAAATAATTTCAAATAATTTTTGATGCCAACCTGGAGCTCCCAATGTTCATTAGTGAATATGACTACACTTTTATATCTTACACCATAATTGACTATTTTCTGAAACCAGTTGACACCTACCCAATTGAGAACTCCATTTCTTCTTTAAGCACAAAGTACACATTTAAAGCCTGGGAAATGTCCACTTATATATTTAATCCAGTTTTTCCTGCATCTCAAAAATTTAATTTTCGGCCATATTAATGTGGCTACAGAATGTATGTATACTTGAGAATACAATTAACTAACTCTCTCATCCAAGTAACTGGCTGTTATAACCATTCTAGCTTTATTAATGAGAAAAACAAAATTTGGAAAGGAACATAACCTATTTAAAGTCATGTAGCTAGTATATATAGAGTCAGGTAACCAAACCAAGTCTTCCTAAAACAGAGATCTTGTTAGGTTGCCTTCTAAAATTTGGTTCCCTTTCATTTTTGGCCCAAATCAACTATCAAATTATATCAAATCAAGTTTCAAAATTTATCTTTCACCCCGTCCTAAAATTCATTCCTACAGTAATTGTCTCTGCTTCCATTGGATTCTCCTTCCACCATCCCAAAAGTGGTCAACAATTATTATTCCTAAGCATAGCTCTAATCATGTCACACGCCTGCTCAAAAGTTCGACTCCCCATTGTCTACTGAATAAAATCAACTGCCCTTAGAATAAAATACAGTACCTCTTATTATGTCTTTCACAGTTCTTCCTGATCAAGCCTCTTCCTACACTACAACGTCACCTCACTCCCTTTTTAATTCAGGATTTCCTAACCTTCTCTAAATAATAAAATCTTAGTCTCCATCTGTAAATGGCTTCTCCTCTCATATTAAATGTCATTTGCCCATTGACTGGCATCAAGCTGAAAGAGGGGCTCTTCAGTGTTGGATTCCTTGGGGAGGAAGTAAAGTGATGTCAGAGATTGGGTACAAACCTGAGAATTTAAGAAATACTGCTAATTCCTCTGGTCTGTCTGGGTTTGCTCCTTCTATTGAGGATACATACATACATACATAACTTCATATATACATACATATATATATATACACACACACATATATATATGCATATATATAATATATATATATACGTGTGTGTGTGTGTGTGTATATATGTATTAAATATATATATATATATATATATATATATATATATATATATATATATATATATATTTAAGTTTGTATTCCAAGGAATATTTGCTTTCTGAACTCCTCCCCCAATCTCACATTTTTCCTCAATTAAGTATTCATATTCCTGCTATTAAAAAAAATTTGATTGTATTTCTTGTGAATTAGTATCTCAATCAGTATTTATTATGCTAAAGTGAAAAGTAGCTCTGCTTAACCTGAATTACATTACAAAGCCTTTAAATTTTAGGTACCTGCTAATGTTTCCCTCTGGCCATTTTTATGTCAGGCAACACCAGGAAATCATCTCCAACCATCAGCAATAAAATCAAATAACCTTTGATATGTGTTGTTATTTGTTTGTTTTGGTAAAATACTCAAGTAAATTATCTCTGAGCAAAGGGACAAAAATGAGTATGGCATATACATTTTATACGAAATTTCCTTTCCTTTCTTCTTTTGCCATTAAGCCATGTTATGTATCGATTATATTTGGATAAGTTAGAATAGGGGGCTGAGGGCTGAAAAAGGTGAAGAGAATTTCAATCTATTATGAAAAGCCCCCATCACCATGTAGAAAACCTCTTTCCTCGAAGCTAACCTTACTGACAGAGAACATTTCTCATGTCTGCCAAGCTACTCAGGCAACGTTCTATGATAACATGTAGAAAAAGCACAGAAAGCCATGACTTTAGGAAAATGTTAATTTATTACTGACTTATAATACCTAGACTAGGGAAAGGATTTATTGATGGTGAGATTGCTTTTTATTAAATTTAATATAGATAACATTGACTTTGACCATAATAATTGAAGAATTTAGAAAAATGACTCAAACAAAATAAGGTTTTCAGCAACTATACCAATAGAACCCAAATAGTTTGAAGAAAAGTCCACAGATCTACTCACATTCATGTTGAGAATAACCTCCAAGGTCACATAGTCCAGCTATTGAAGACTGTGCTCTACTTTGCTTCGCAATTTATTTACCCTTTTAATTTACCATATCAGACAATGTGAATAGACACAGCATAAAATGGCCGTCAGAGAGCACAATCTGCACTACACCAGTGCTCAGTCCCCTCAGGGTCGGCTCAGTGAGGATTTCCTATAAATATCGGCAAATCATTCAGTGGCTGTAGAGAAGTCACAGAGAGAAAATGTCCAGTTGTCTTTATAAACAGGAGCTAATTTTCATCCATAATTTTTAAAAAAGCTTAGATAACAATATTCACTAAGCAAACAAAAAATTTTAATTTTGGCAAAATAAAGAGAGATGTATGCCCAGCTCTAACATTTCTTTACCTCTTCCTTAATTTTTAGTAATACTTTAAGCTTTATAGTTTCTCTATAATACTGGATCTCAATAAATGCCTTTTAATAACAATGACTTTCTCAATGTCAGTAATGTACGTTTTCCATAGGATGACCTTGCTAGTCTGTTTCTGTGAAATCCTCCTTGATCTCCTGGATAAATATTTACTATATCCTTTTAAAGTACAGTATTTCTGATTAAATGAGTATGGATTTTACATCCAGCTCCTTCACTTTTGCATCATTTAGTCTTTCTAGGCCTTAGTTCTCCTTTTATCATCCTACAAAAATATAAAGTAATAATATATTAATTAGAAATGTGTTTAGCTACATGTAGCAACAAAAAGCTATCACTTAAGCAAACAGGTCAATTTTCTTATAAGTAATCCAGAAATAGGACATTGCAATTAACTGTTTATTCCATTTATTTTTGATGCAGGCAGAAATTCAAACATTTTGCAATCTTACCCTATCATCCTTAGTGTGCTACTTTATCCAAATATTTGTTTTTTTCTAAGTCACCAGATGGCTTTTGCCACTCCCCATTTATTATTAGGGTTGAAAGTAGGAAGGAGAAGAAGAGAGATAATGCCATGTTTGTCTGTTTCCTCCTTTTACTAGGAAAGCAGAAGTTTTGTCAAATTCTCCCTACCACTTAGAAGTCTTCCCCTTACTTATCACTGCCCAGAATTTAAACATGTGACCAGCCTCTGGCTTTAAGGAAAGCTCAGAAATCACAGAACTTGACTATCTTGGCTGGCTTGACCAATCATGATAAATCATAAGACTAAACAAATTGGAAGAAAGAACATATGTGAAGGTTAGTAGCACTATATGTCCTTTGTATACTTTGAAGAGTTGTTATGAGGATTAAATGAAAATGGCAATACCATTCCATAATTAATGCTAAATAAATGTTAGACTCATAATGTTACTTATGGTTGTGTACCTGCTTTGTTCTACCGTATCTTAGAGTATTAATTGCTCTGTGGAAACAGAAGGCATATTTAATTTACCCACAGATATCACACACTATCTAAAATAGTGAACCTGGAAGTAATATCTTGGGAATTAGTGCATTTACACTTAAGTATTTAACTTCTGTGGTTATCATTATATATCACTGTATGTGGAATTTTATTTGAAAACACTCAGATTAGATTGTATGCCTGTGAGGCCGGGAACACATGAGTTATTCTTTCAGCCATTCCAGGTTGTGAATCTGTAGATGCCATTTGAATAAAATATTAAGTTCATGGCCAGTTATGTCTTATAATCAATCTTAAATGATACTTGATATGATTACCTTTCAAAAAGTCTTTAATACACATAACCTTTTGTTTGTTGCTGACCTAATAATGCACTGGACTTCTAATATCATCTTCATATGACTTTTTTGAGATATTTCCTTATTTGAGATAAGGAAAAATCAATAATCTAATAACTGACATAGATATTAATGTAATAAATTAAAATTAACAGTGATGTCTACAGCCATGCCACCCTGAACAAGCCCGATCCCATCTGATCTCAGTAGCTAAGCAGGGTTGGGCCTGGTTAATACTTGAATGGGAGACCACCAAAGAAGACTATGTACTATAGGTGTAAAAAATAAAAAAAAATAAGAGATTGTAAACTGATAAAGTCCTTGCACTCTGTGAGATCAACCAAGTGTTGCTTTGCTTAAAAAAAAATAAAAATAAAAATAAATAAAATTAACAGTGACTTTTATATCTTCAAGGTGATTACTACCATTGTTTTTAAATATTTTTATCCAAGAATATATCCCAAAAGCAAGAAATAAGTAAAACTGTAATTTCCCTGAAATAAAAAAAACTGTAAAAACTGTAAAACCACATTAAAAAAGAAATGACAAGCATCATCAAACTATGTCAAATAACAAGCATCAAAATATGTCTAATGGACTTCAAAACACAAAATATTAGACATTATGAGTATTTTCTAAAGTCCAATCCACTGAAATTATAAGAGATGTCATCCATATTCAACATTTATCCTGGTCAATTAATTCTAGAAAAAAATTGTTGGGACAACATTACAAAGATTTGTTTTGTTTTGTTTTGTTTTGTTTTGTTTTTACATGACAACCAGAGCCTTTAATATGTTAAAACACTGTGAGTATCAAGAGAAAGTAATGGCATATAGTATTCCCTAAACTTATTCTGTCAAAGAAATGCAGTACAAATAAATACTGTACAGGTTTAGTGCTCAGAGGAACACCTTTTGGAGAATATTGGCTGAATAATTCTGTCCAAAAATACTACTGCCTGAAAGGTATTGCTTGCACTATTGAGCAAAAAAGGGTCCCATTTTCAGTTATGGCTGTAAGCAAATGAGGTGTTTCTATACAAGAAAAAGGTCCTTAAATCCCATTATGTGGACCAAGAATATGAAATCAACTACCATCAGAGAAGAACATCTGATCCTATAAAGAACATGCAGCCCCTGGAGTTTAGCGAGATTACTTTTCGAGTAGAGGGCAGAAATTGCAGCAGCACGATGCTATTACCAGGATAATAAATATTAAGAATTGTCTGGAGTAAGATCCCTAAAGTGAGAAGTGGACCCTCAAATATAGAGCAGAACATAAGAAACAAGACTTATTCAGTCTCTGTGGGTCAGATACACAGACAGAGGTTTAGACTGAGCTAAAATTAGTTCTTTATCCGTAGCAGTTAAGACATGCTGGAGACATGTCAGTGACCACTGCATACTTTTGTCATTGTTGTTTTAGTCCATTGTACATTATTTGAGTAGGTTGGTTTATATATTTCTTAATATAAAATGTGGATTTGAAAATTTTTATAAATTATTTGACTAGTATAAAATATAAGTTTAAACACATTCTAGAAATTGCCATTATAGATGGTGTTGATTTTACTCGGTTATAATATATAAGAATCTTGAAATTTAAATGTGCAAAACTTAATAGAGCCTCCCACAAAATTCTGTCTGTATTTCTAAACATTGCATCAATCTTATATAGGTCATTATTCTCGTTAGAAAAAAATATATGTAAGTATTTAGGTGATTTTGACATCTCTTTCTCTCTATAATCCAAGCAATCTACTAGGATAGAAATATCATAAGTTCATAGACTTTTGCTGTGCTCGCTAATTCCATTCCAAATAATTAGAAAATAAACATTCAATGTTTTTGTTAATGAATAAATTAATAAATTTTTAATCATGTGCTTAATAGCAAGCAAACACAGAAGCACACATAAACCCATGTCCACACAGCTGAGAAAATTCCTGTTTTTTTAGATCCTTATCTTCTAGGTCTCCAAATATACACATGCAGTTAATAAGCCTGCACTAAATACTGTCATATGCAAATATTTGGTAATTTGGGAAAAGTGACAACGAAATTTATAAAATAAAAAGTATCTGCTTTCATAGAAAACACCTTTCATATTTGCTCATATTTAAACTTAGGAAATCTCAAGTAAATCTCAAGTAAACAAATTTAGGTAAGTTTCTTATAAACTCAGAAATCAATTAACAAACGTTAATTACCATATTGATGACAATCATTATACAAAGCCGGAAACTCTTAATGTAAAGAAATTCAACATTCTCCATGAGCTTTAAAGAAGAGGTGATCTCCAGAATTATCAATTTAAATTGAGTTTTGAGGAAAAAAATGAGATTTCAGATAGTTATTGAATTAGCAATTTTCCTTCTTGGAACTGCCTTAGAGTTCACTTAGGATTTCTATCCCCACAATATGCCTGAATTCTATATGTGACATTCTTAACAAATAAGCCACTAAATCTCTACCCAAATAGTATGAGTGAAAGGTTATTGAGTCAAGTATTACTTGAAAATCTCTACCTCTTTTACTTGGACTTGACACTTAAAGTGAACCCTAAAGATGAATAAAATTCTATAAGAAAGCCATCTCAGAGAATTATTTCTGCATGTGCTACAAATAATATACCCACATACATAAACATTTCACCCTCAAAATACTGAAATTAATTAGATGATATTTAAAAGTTATTTTTTAATTATTAGTTGTAAATTATTCCAATAAGTATAGCAAAATAATAAAGGAAAAAAATGAATTATTTACTTCCAAGAGATTCTCGGTCTTCAAAGGAGCTCAGACAGTTCATAAATCAAAAGATTTAACTCCTATGTAAACCTTTAGCTTCCTGAGATAATTGCCAAAGAGAGTTCAGTATAGTCATATTTATTGCAGTGTAAACGTACTTCATATTTTCACATTTTAAGCATAAGTAGTCACCACTAATAACCATTATTCTCCAAAAGAAACTCATAAATATGAAGACAATTATAAATACAAATTGAGAAAATAATGCTTTCATCAAAGAAGTAAAAAATCGCTTAATGAAAATAAAAGCAGACTCTAGTGGGCTTTACAATTCTGGATACTGATATAAAAAACATAACCAAATTATGGAATCTCATAATTAAAAAGACCGCTGGATATGAGCCAATCTACCTTCAATGGAATACTTCAACCCTGCCTCTAATCTACCTGACAGATGATCACCTAACCCTTATAAATACTCAGGGTGTATTCTACAGTGAAAAGATGATCACAAAAAAACACAAGCAAGGAGACGCAAAGTTCTTATTAAAGATATATCAAAGTTCAAAGGCAGTAAATGTTGGAGTGGTAGAACAAATAGAGACTTTAATACTAATTTTTTTCAAAAGCCTTTATTAAAAAATTGACTTACCAAATATCTTTAATGTTTAAGGTTGGCTTTAAATTCTCAATGTTTATTTGAATATATAAATGAGTAAACATATTTCAGAAAATTCAATTTATAAGAAGGAATGCTAGTATATTATTTTAACTATTACTAGTTTACTTTCTAAAGAAATAATTTTCAAGGAAAAATAAATTTTTGAAAGTAGTGAGAAGAATGTTGCACAAAATGTCAAGTCTATCAAAGAATATCTTGCAAAAATTAAGAGATACTTCTAAATGTACTTACTGAGCCATGAAATCATTTGGCCACACACACACACACACACACACATGCATACACATCACTAGTATATTCTGATAATTCTATAAAATAATAAGACCATATATAGTCATGCTTGCATAATGACAGATATACACATATACATGTATACATACACATATATATACATGCCTACACAATACACACACACACACATGTATATATATATATACACACACACATATAAATAGTTCTATCAAAAAAACAAAGTAATAAATACTGTCAAGCATGTGGAAAAATTGGAATAATTTTACACTGTTAGTGGGAATGTAAAATAGTATAGCTTCTATAAATATAAGAATTGCAGCTCATCAAAAAATTAAAAATAGAATTACCACAATGACTCATCAATTTTACTTCTGGGTATATATCCAAAAGACCTGAAATGAGAGACTTAAAGAACCATTTGTACACTCATGTTCACTGCAGCATTATTCATGGTAGCTAAGGAGTGGAAGCAACTCATAGGCAGATGTATTGATTATATATATATCTATCTATATCTATATCTATATCTATATCTATCTATATCTATATCTATATCATCTATATCTATATATCTATATATATATAAAATTGTGTGTATATGTACACACACACACAAAATAGAATATTCTTTAGACTCAAAAATGAAGGAAATTCTGATACATGCTACATACAACATGAATGAACCTTGAAGGTACTATGTTAAGTAACATAAGCTAGTCACTAACGGACAAATGCTACATGATTCCACTTATATGTGTTACCTAGATTAGTCAAACTCATAGAAGAAAGAATAAGGTTGCTATGGGCTGTGGGAAGGAGGAAATGGGAAAGAACTGTTTAATGTGTAGTTTTAGTTTTGCAAGATGAAAAGAGTTCTGGAGATGGATGATGGTCATAGTTTCATGACAGTATTAATGTATTTAGTCACTGATCCGCATATAGTTTTAAACTAGTTAAAACTATAAATTTTATGTAATTCATATTTTACCACCATTTTAAAAAAGAAAGAAAATGAGCACATGTGTGGAAATCAAATTTGGGGTTCCGCAGAAGGCACATATTTCCTCTGCTGCAACTCAATGTAGAAAGAGACATTTACTTTCTACTGCTAGTTAGTGCTTCCCACAGGCTGTGCGGCATGTAACACATCCATGTGAAGCAGCGTACACAATACTGTAAGAGATCTATATATGAGCACTTTAAGTTCATTGTTTTATTAGCTGGAAAAGTTCTAACTCATAATGCTGTCTCTATTAGAATATATTTGTGCTGAGTTGTTTTTAATTTCACTCCATAAGTTAAACATCTGCCAGAACTCTTCTCAGTGGAACATTTTCCCTACTTTTATTACTCTATACATTCATGTATATCCTATGTACTTGTCAATGTGACTAGTACTTTCTTCGATCTAAAAATATATTTCTTTTTTTAAATTTTATTTTACTAGTTTTAAGTATACAGTATATTGGTTAGACACTTATGTAGTTGATAAAACGATCCCCCTAATTGCTCCTTCTCTCCTCTGACCCTCCACCTGGCTAATATATTAATGATAACTGTATTCCCTATGCCATGCTCCCCATCCCTGTGACCATCTATCAACTAGTAAAGGTACTTCTTTAACCCTTCACCCTTTTATCCCAGCCCCCAACCCCTCTCTCCTTTGTCCATCACCAAACTGTTCTCTATATTTGTGAGACTGTTTTTCATTCATTTGCTCTCTTTGTTCCTTAGATTCCATATATAAGTGAAATTATACAGTGTATTTCTAATTCAAATAAGATGAAAATATCTCATTGACAGAATTAATATATTTAAGAACATTTAAAAAAGATCAAAAATTGTAAAGGCAGTTGGGAGACACACCTCTGTAACTTTTAATAGTCTTTTTGATTTATGCCATAATCATGCTACATTAATGGAATAACTTCCAGCATTTCTGAATGATAACAAAAATATTTTATATTAAAATGATATATTGTTCCTTCCTGTTGGGAAACAATGGCAAGGAAACAAAATTATATCCTTATTATCAGATAAAAAGAAAATTTAAACAAATTTTATCACTTTTATTATCAGTACTGTGAATAACATCATTTATATCATAAAAAACAATAATAAGGAATCAAACGAATGGGTCTTTTTCTGTATGGTCCTATTTTGCAATTTTGTTTTCTAAATCAGTCACAGCTTAAGCACTAAAAGATGATTAAATATTTAATCCTAGAAGCCACAAGGCATTAAAGTGACTATTGGATTTTAAGCCATTTTGGAATAGCCTCAATAATATCATTCATAAAATATATACATTAGCCTTTACTATGGAAAAAAATGCATACACTTTTTATCTGCTAAGCAAGAGATGATTTCAAATCCTGTATGACCACTCTACAAAATGCAGCACATTTTTCATAAAAAACTTTTTTGAACTGCTTCCAAGTACAAAACATATATGCAAATCCATCTCACTTAATAAAAATTTTATTAGAAGCTCCTGGAGGTGGCTTATTCTCCTTTCAATCACACATTCTTTGTTGTCTCATAGCCATTGCTTCTTCTATTATATATATAGTTGCATATAATAGTTACTTATAAGTGCCATTAATTTATTTTAACTTGTAAAAAACAAATCTTTAACTATTTAAGCTAGTATTCTGTCAAGAGTAAAAACAGTTAAATAGCTGGAATAATAATAAAATAACTGTATGTTTTGCATATAAATCAGTAACTCTCAACTTGGGAGTACTGGACTCTTGATAATCTGATAAAAACTATAAATTTCTCTTGAGAATTTATATATACCTACATAAGTCACACATACAAACATATACATATGTGTATATGCATATACATATGTGTGTGTGTGTGTGTGTGTGTGTGTGTGTGTGTGTATACACACCATTTCAGGGGATTCTGATACACCCTAAAACTCAAAAATTGTCTCAAGGTTATCAACTTCTGATGTTTAGAGTTATTTATTTTCCTGTTTACATGGGCATAAAGTTCTATATCCAATTTATCTAATAAGTAGCAGAACATGAAAGTATATGTTGAATGGAAGACAAATAAGAAAAAGTAACCTTATTTATTTATATCACTGGACAATTTGGAGAAGTGTTTGACTAATTCTATTATATAAAAGTACTAAATTTAGGCTATCAACTAGAATCAAGTATAAGAAACTTGTGGCTACATGCGCTCTGCTAATTTAATTTATGAAATAGTCCAACTCCAGTGAGACTGAAATGAACAAAGCAAATCTGGCCACTGATGTCATGATCCTTGAACTGAAGCAGAGACGTTAATTAGCAAGTAAGCAACTGAATAAATTAGTAAGTTATTTATTTTAAAAAAATTACAAGTTCTATAAATAAAAGATAATGATGTGAGAGAGAATGACTGGTGGAGTTTATATTAGGTCAAGTGATTAGAAAGGGAGTTTTATAGAAGATGATGATATTTGAACTAAGATCTGATAGATGAGAAAGCCAGCTGTGATATTATGATATAATAAAAGCTACATATTTTGGTCTTTGTCCCCAGTTCCTGGCCAGAGCTACTAAAACTTTTATAATTTTTTAAACAATGAAGAATCTAGGAGTATCTTTTGTTTTAACATTTTGTCTTTAACACCATTCCTGACACAGACTCAGAAATTCCTTGGAATTTCTTGGATAATAGGAGCATATTTTGTTCAAGGAGGTGGCTCTAGTTGGGCTTCTGGATAGCTTCAGGATAGGGGTGGTCACCAGAGAGACAAAGCCATGATTATAAGCTTGAAACTTTCAACCCCACCCTTCTTCCTCTTGGAAGGAGAGAGGGATTGGAGATTACATTAATAATACATTATGTCTACTTGATGAAATCCCATAAAAATCCCTGAACTCTGGAGTTTAGAGAGTTTCCTGGTTGGTGATCATATGTATATACTCCAACTCTACTGCGACATAAGCTCTTATGCTCAGAACTGTTCCAGACCTCACTTTATGTTATCTCTTCATCTGTCTGTTCCTTTATATCCTTTAAAATACCTTCTATAATAAATCAACAATAGAAAATTGTTTTCCTGGGTTCTATGAGTCGCTCTAGGAAATTATCAAACCCGAGGAGCAACTCATAGGAACCCTGATTTAGAGCCAGTCAGTCAGACGTACACGGGCCAACCTGGACTTTTGGCAGGCATCTGAAGGGGAGATGGTTTTGTGGGATTGAGCCCTCAACTTGTGGGGTCTGCACTCACTCCAGGTAGACAGTGTCAGAACTGAATTGAAGTATAGTGTACCCATCTGATGCCAGAGAGTTTGTCAGTGTGGGAAAACACCCACAGATCTGGCGTTACAAATGCTGTGAGTGTGAGAGTAAAGGAAAACACAGGAGTTTTCCCCAGACACCAGCCATGCGCAGATATCACAAAAAGTGTCCAGGCAGAGAGAATAGCGTATACAAAACCTTGAGATGAGGATAAGACCAGTTTCAGTTACAGAAAGAAAGCCAATGTGACCACACATGGTTAGCACAAGTACAGGGGCAAAGTGAGGCCAGAGAGAGAGGCAGAGTCAAATCATAATGTATCATTATAAAGAGTTTGATGCTTGAGAATCTGAACAAGGTAATAATAAAAGAATTGGCCTGTTAGCAGTGAGACCTGAGGTGAAAACGTCCCTGTATTATGAGTTTTCATAATGAACCATGTACAAATTCCAAATACTAATATGAAAAAAAGGAACTGATCAGAAGAGTAAGGAAAATGCACTGGACCATAGAGAGAACTAAAATCTAACCCATATTATAAATGAAGGAAAAGTCATGAGTAATATGACTTTTACTACCTGAGTCCTGCCAAGTTTTCTTTTCTGATTCTAATTATCATGCATATCATGCATCTGTATGAGAACAAACATTTGCTTCCCTGATTTAAAATGAATAAATATGTAAGGGAGGACAGAGGGCACAAGGACAGAGGGACAGAGGGCACAAGTAGGAAGTATTCCAGCAGTTAGAGAGCAGGGCTGATGAAGAGACAAAAAAGGCTGAAAATAAACTGACAGAAAGAAAAAAGAATACCTACAAAATGGTTTTGCCATGACAGCCAAAATATATGTATTATTGAAATAAAGACCTAAATTATTAAACAAAGACCTAAATTATTAAACACTTAAGCTCCTGTCAGAAAAAAAAAATACAGGAGTTAAGGTGTTTAGAAGATGAGATTAAAAAATAAATAACCTGAGAGAAAATACTAAAGAAGAGATTTATATCACAGCCCGAAATGAACAGCTTCAACATTCACCAAGTTTCATCAAACTGTGAATTAACAACATACAGTGAAAGAATTCATAAGCATTCTAGTGTGTGAGCTGGGAAGATGATGAGGAGAGAGCCTACTATTTATTGATCACATACTTGAGACCAGATATTTTGCATTGAAGCCTTGTTAAGAACACAGGTCTTGAGTTTGATATACCAGCAGTGCGACCTTGGGCAATTTACTCTTCCTCTATGCTTCCGTTTCCTCAATGTAATATGGGGTTTCAGGTCCTATCTCATAGGATTTTGGTGAAGTTTAAATGTCTTTGACATGGTACTTGGCACACAATAAATAGTTTGTGAATGTTACCCATTATCATCATTATTTTTTTCTTAATCTTCACAATAACTCTGGAAGGTAAGTAGTTAGTTATCAACTTGATTTTATAGGTGAGGAAAAGGAAAATCAGAAAAGCTTGGCTGGCTTGATGAAAATTACACTGGTGCATGGTAGCACAAAGAGTAATATCTAGGTCTTCAATTTTAATAGTCCATGGTTTTCCCATTCAGCCTTGCACCCTAAGAGAAAAGTATAGCATCTCCTTAGTCTGCACTGAGTCCATAGTGGACACAATCCCAAGATGAAATGAAATTTTCATTCAAAGAAAACTTACAAGAATTTCTCCAAGTGGCAACTCCACATACTGCCAAATAAGGCTACTAAGCGCACAGCTCTATTTCAGAACTTGGGTCAAGGAGATACAAAGAAATAACCAAAATGTATACCCTATAAATCAAATTTCAGAGCTAAAGTTGAAGGGGAAAAGAGCAATGTGATCTTCCCAGAGGCATCACTGCATGGTAAATTCACTGCACTTGGGAATCTGTTTTATAGTCTTTCAAATTTTGTCAATATCTCTAAAGAATATTTACTTCTCAGGGACAAGCTAACACTGACCAAGATTCTGAGAATGTGTTAAACTTATCCAACCATCAAAGGAAACGTCTTTAAAATATTAAACGCAATTACACCAAATTCCCTTTAGTTAGCTATATCAGGGAATTAAATCAAAGTGAGAAAAGTACGATTGATATGCATTTTACATTACAATGGATTATTGCCTAATAATCCATTGTAACAGAAGGAAGATATTTTCAAGCTTAATGAAAACAACCAGATAGTAAAACAGGCACTTACAATTTTATTTTGCCTTTATACTTTCTGTATCAGAAAATTTTGAAAACATATCTTTATAGGACTCTTGGGAGGTCAGTCATATATAATTTTAGTTTAAAAAAGGCTAAACCTCAACATGACCAAAATATCTCAAGAATTATTACTACATGACTGCAGAGGAGATAACCATACTTGTTAAAAATTTAGGCACATGACCACAAAATAAATTCTGAAATAAAGAAGTTAGAAATCATATACCTCTAACAACATTGGGATTCAGCACAGAAGTAAGCTGAAGAACAAAACTATCACATGGCAATTAATTTTGTACAAATGTTAATGACCCAATTAGTTAAATGTAAAAGCCATTTAGGAAATTCTGTCATGATTTAAAAATCAAAGAGTTAGTCATCAAACCCTTGCTGGATGACAGGCTATTTCTGGCAGAACAGCAAAAAAGCAGGAGACATAGCATTACATCATGAATCATCCATCATTATTAAAGCACATACATTTATAATTTTCCATGGCTACAAGAATTGAACAGCAGGGTACTGCTGTTCAATTGCCTTCACTTTTTAGGGATGAGTAGTGGAAAGAGAAAGACTAATCTTTTAAACATTGACTTTGAACTAATAAGCAATATAATAGACTCCTTAAATAGATTATCTTATTTTTTATATGTTGGATAATAGAAAGTTTTAAGAAAATGAAAACTTACAGCAAATATCTAGGTCTTCTTCTAAGAAATAATATGTAATTAAACATATTAACTATTTAATTAAGTAGAGGTTATAAGATAATTACAGTCTCAGCTGTAAAAGGTGATACTTTTATCCTGAAATGGTTGACTGTTGGTTGGGTATCAGTTAAAACATTAATTTCCTAGAGAGATTGAATTTCTGGCAGTTGTTTAGTGAGGAAAAAAATGGGGGTGGGAATCTAAGTATCAGAAGGTCCCAAAACTTTGCTTTATAATATTAATCCAAATAATCATTCACAAACAATTTTATTAGGCTATATTGAATAAATCTATTTTTCTAATGTATACATTTCACTGGATCTTGTCAGTTGAAAACTTAGTAAAAGAACAAGCTGATCTTTAAGCTCCATTTACAAATATCAGATTTATACAGTTCTAGCATGCATGGATCTGTTGTCTTTTTCTTCTATACTGAAACAAATTGCTATGTCTGAGTTCTCTGGCAATATTTCCAAAAGCAAAGACAGCCTATAGAATTCATATATTTATGCTGTGGTTATTTTTAGACCAATTAAAATAACAAAAACTGATGTTATTTTTCCATTTTTTTCTCAATATATCATTAGTTAAGGAATCTTATCATTTTCCACCCTCACATCCTAGATATGTTCCAGGTTTGGACTTTATATGCATAACCAGGTTTTTAAAAGTCTCACCTTTTAGTTCAATAATTAATTTAGCATGTGTAGATAGAATAAAGTGAGAAATTAAGAGACATAATATAACACTGTCATGAGCAAGATTAACTAGGCTTCTATATGTCTGACACCAATATGTCTACAGGGTAATTCTATTCACCCATGACTTGCCACATATTGCTTTACATCTTCTAACGTAGTTCATTATCCTTCTCTGCCTGATCAGCATAATGCAGCCTTCAAGACTCAGTTCAAACTACTATCCTTACTTTTATAGACTTTGTGCTTGTTCATCCTACCACTAGGATTCCACATTACTTTATATAGTTTTTGACCTAATAACTACCATTTTTATAACAATTACTTATGTCAAAAACCATGTTTCCCCTCAACTATGTTACCTGGGAATAGAGATCACCTTCAGTGACTTGCAAAGATACTGGCATACCTCATGACCAAGCACTGTTTCTTTTAACCATACAAGGGATGTTTCATCACAAGTGAGAATTAGGCTCAGAAATTATATTTGAGCTTCATGTAAGGTTATGTTCCCTAGCAGAGAGAGAAAATGCCTTTTAACTCACCTTTAAGAAGTTATTTCTTTCCTTTCTTCAAACCACTATATATGTCTTTCAATTGTCCTTGATTATTAGGCCATCTCCTCTCTGCAAAACCAAAACAATAATTAGAAATAATGTAGCATTACTCATGAGCTCATTTCTCAAAACATAAATATAGTAAATTTCCTAAACTTTAAAAAACAAAAAACACAGTGGCCCTGCATGAAACATAGCATACAATAACAAGCATATGTAAACTAGAGCCACTGATATTGTGAAACATAAATGATTGCTTTATTTGTCCTATGAAAATATAAACTTGACTTTTTTTCAAGATGGAGGACTTAAAAGGAAAGCTAAGCATATAGACTACGTTAACAATAAAGTTAACTGCATCACATTAGATTGTGTTTTCCTCTACCAACTTCCTCCCCCCCAAAAATGACAGAATATTTCTGTTGAGGAATAACTTGTGTCATGGCCTTTATTCCAATTTTCCTCTCATCCAAATCTATGGTTCCATGTGCCTGTGCTCAGGTTTTCAGAGTTCAAGTTTCCAATTATACATGAAACCCACAGGGTATATCTACCTAGGATAACAGGCTATAGAATTTCATTTGGAGAAATCATGTCTGGGTTAATAATTAGATTTTGTGGTATATAGTCCATCTATCAAAACTCCAGACACAGACGATAAAGTAAAACTGAATTTGGGGTCTAAGTCTGGATAATACTAAGAGCTGCCAAGACCAGAGTCTGGAGTACACCAGTGGCAGCAGAGAGGAAATGAAGTCAGGGTCACTGGGGATCAGCTACATGGCCTAAGCTAGTCCGATGGTGCGAACTATGCATCCGGTGATGCATAGATCCCTGGGAATATTAGCTAATATTTTTTCCTCATAAATTAACTCATTTTATATATGTAAAACTCTGTAAGTTAATTATTTAATTATATTCCTTTGTACAGGTGAGCAAAATGAGACATGGAGAATTGTCCTAAAAAAATTACAGTAAATAAACACGGGCAGAATGTTTCCAGAACCCATGTAATTTTACATTATGCTATGTCATAACTGGTCTGAATGGTACAAAGCTATGCTTATTTGCCCCTCCTGTAATTGATAATGTAAAGTTGGCAATTGGTTTCTGAAGAAATATAAATATTGCCTTACAGAAAAAAGAAGGGAAGAGATTTTTAGAGAGAATTAGGTATAATAGAAGGGCTTTCAAAACCTAACTACCTAAGGAACCAAAAAAAGAATGCATAATTTATTGTTTCTTAATAGATATGTAGCATGTCATGAGGCCAACTTAGCCAGTATGTAGACCTAGGTTCAAAACATATATCTTTTAGTTTCTTGAGATCCAAGAAAAGTAATCACCTTTAAAATTCACATTACAAAATTTCAAGGATAGCATCATCTATGTTTTATAGTAAGGAAGATTTCTTTAAAATTTCTGTTAAATTTATTTAGAATTTATTTGGAATTTATGTTAAATATCTTGCAAATTCAAAATTTTCAAGAAATAATTGTTTCTTCCTTCAAAGTTGTTGTCATTGTAATAGTTCCATGAAGTAAAATAACAAACTATCTTCACATGAACTCAAATTTTCATTAACATTGAAAGATGCTAACATGGATTGTCAAGAGGGAAATACAAAATTGGTCACAAATAACTTAAAATCACTGCTTTAGGACAGATAAAGAACAACATTTTACTTGAATTTATTATACATAGAAAACAGAGGTAATTATTACTTACATTTGTGCAGTTATGTAATAGAATTCTCTGGCACCGACAACAAATAGTGTGGTGGAAACCAGAGGGGAATGGTGGTGGGAAGGTAGGCTTAAGAGGGTAGATGGGATCAAGGATGACCAAAGGAAACTAAACTTTGGGTGGTAAACACACAAGGCAATATACTAATGATGTATTATAGAACTGTACACTTGAAACTTATATAATCTTATTAACCAATTTACCCCAATAAATTTAATTTAATAAATTAGAAAATATAAACAACAACAAAAAAGTTGATCCCAAAAGAAACCCATGCAATTCACAGAATACACCTTAATTTAGTAACTGCCATTGCTTCTGAGGAGGGGTCTAGGAAGACAGGATGCTTTGTTTTTCATCATCTACATCTATGATGTATGAAAAATAAAATTAAAAATTATAAGCACAAAAAAGAATAGAATTCAGACCTAAACCTGGGAGTCAATACCTGAGTTATACAGAGGAAGATACTGAAGCCTAGAGAGGTTAACTTACTTCCCAAAGCCTTATAGCATATTAATGATAGAGCCAGGATTTGTCCTTGTTTTTGTGTCCAGAGTGCACATCAGAAGAACATCATCTTTGGAGTAAAACTAATAGCAACAAAAAAAGAGGGATTACAATACATAAAGAAATAGAAAAAAAGGAAGTACAAATTTTAAAAAAACTTCCTTTCAAATGTAGAAATTTATAGCATGGAGTAAGAATGCTCATTTTCTCCAACAAAGTTTTTGTTCATAAATGTTTGGTGTAGTTCTGACTCAATCACTTTAGATATAGAGATAATAACATGTACGATAATTTGAAAGACTAACTCAGGTCAGCAGCTAAGCAGGATGGACAAGTCTTAATCCCAGAAATCTACTACTTTGCACTTAAAATAGAGAAAAGAGAAGGGGAGGGAGAGAGGGCACAAATATTGAGAGAGAGAGATTGAGGGAGAATATTTCTGTGGTTGTACATATTTCTCTAAACTACTCACTATTTGAAAGTGTAGTGTGTGTGAGTGCCATGGCACATAGCGTTCTAAGACAGAATATCATACTGGTTTAGAGAAGTTTGTCCCCATTTGTCCTTTCATACCCAGCTAAAAATCACCTTCTCCTTGTGGTATTACTTACCCCTAACTCCCAGGTGAGCACTCAAAGGCTATGAGGCCTTTTATAATTAATATTAAATTTCTCTCCCCCTATGGCCTGGTTTGTCTAAATATAGGACACACCAAAACCTAATTAATGTGCAGTCAGCAACATATTTTATTTTTGGGGTAAAATTTAATATATTAAACATGTATATCATTTACAACCTATTTGGTTATGACTATCTTAAAAAGCAGCATGGATTCACACATTCTCAAACTATACAGGGCAGCTGCAGAATGCAAAAAAAAAAAAAATCCTGTGTTGGAGCTAGATAGACTCTAATATGAGTATTTTGAACATATTTATTTTACATAACAATTTTAGTCCATAAAAATTTAAAGCTGAATTTCTGTTGTATATCACTTCTAAGCTCTCACTTTTAAGAAGCACATTCATCCACTATTCTCTATAAATGCTTCATATTCCATTCCCGGAAGGAGGAAATCTTTTACTTGCTCCAGTCTCAACAAATGCCTCCACTAAAGAACCAGATAATTTGCTTATCGTTAAAACACAATTCCTCATATTGTGCACTTTCCTATTAAAGGGGACTTATTTCTATAGAACTTAAAAAAAAAACAGGTATCAAGGAATACATGCAGACTAATTCTATCTGAAACATCAAGAAATATTTTACAGGTATGCATTATTCTTTTATCACTTGGAAATGAATTATATTCATTCAGTTAAAATTTTGAGCACTAGAAGAATAAGAACAATTTTCTGGGACTCTATAGTTTAAATAAAATAGGCAGTTTGCTTGTTTGAAAAACACTGATTATGAATATATTAATAGATGTGTAAATGTTTTATATAAAATACAAGATGCCACTTTCACAGCAGTTTGATGGAAAAATATGTTATTTAAATATCAGTAATAGTCCCAAATTAATGTCAGAGTTGCCTTTCACTTAAGTTTTTCTTGGCTTTATTTAATTATGAATAGTTTATGGTATATGAGCCACTGGGCTAAGAAATATTTAGAAGTTTTATCATTCACTAGGGTCTCCTGAACAATAATAAAAGTTAAAAAATATATAAAGTATCCTATTAGAATTTCTTCTTCTGTTTTAAATGAGTTCTGATTATTGTCTTTATGAGGAAAATTATTTAGGCCAAGGAAAAGTATAACATTAACATCTTTATTTTTAATAACTGATAAGGATTTTGCTAGGGAGAGATATACTTGTCACTAATAATAAATTAAGTTCTCTAAATTGTTACAAATTCTCAGGGGTAGTCACCTTACATGTCATCTCATACTACATCAGCTTTATAGACAAGGAAACTTAGGAATAGGGAGTTAAGAAATTTGCTGAGTTAGGCTATAGTAACATTAATCTCTCATATCACATAGAATGCAAATACTTTGTACATGACAATGTAAGATGCTTTTCTACCATTTTCAGTGTGTGCTCTGTAATGCTTCTTCGGCCAGTAGTATATTTAATCTGCAGAGCTTGGACCAGAAGTCTGTTTCTTCCATCTTTTTCTTTTTACTTGTAAAAATAAAAGTGAGACTTGAAATTTAAGGCACAATTTACCTTTATTTTTCTTGATTCATGCAAATAGTTGTTCCTTCAATTGACTATCAAATGTGGGCTGAGTTATTCTAGAGAAGAGTTTTCTCTTAATGTCTTTTTCTTCCAGACAACATTCTTTTTTTTTTAAACTTCCAGTTAAAAATGAATGAAGTAATGTCACATACATACCATTTCTCAGCTGCAATTTTCAAATAAATTGGTTCCATAAAATTCATTCCAAAAACGAATGACTGCATTTCTTGCAAATCAGCCTACATATAGTTTAAAAATACACTACTGAATCATTACCTGTCTCTCATTGGTTCACATCTGGAGTGACATTTATAGCATCTTCCACTTATTAAACCTTCACTCTCTAGCAATTTCCGGCTCCTCTGTGTGGAATTATAGTGATTAATTCTGACATGAACTTCAACCATAATGAAACAAAGTTCATTAGTTGTAAGATTGTGCTCTAAAATTTCAAATCAGTACAGAAGTAGAATTAAAGTATCCTTCAAACAAACTTCACTCAAACATATTGAGCTTTATTATATGCAAAGTTTAGTGGAACATTAGTCAACACTATAGCAGCTAAGCTACTTTGTGTCATATTAAAA
The DNA here is from genome assembly GCA_004027375.1 of Macroglossus sobrinus. Classification (NCBI taxonomy): domain Eukaryota; kingdom Metazoa; phylum Chordata; class Mammalia; order Chiroptera; family Pteropodidae; genus Macroglossus; species Macroglossus sobrinus. The sequence goes on from PVKZ01000837.1 coordinate 67,418, forward strand.
GAAACATGGTATTTGGAATAATAAATTCTGCCTTCAAATAGCAGTTTTGTCACCTGTTATATTTTGACCAAAATTCATTTGCTGCCTATAATTTCAGGTTTATTTATAAAAAGTAGGGGTATCGACATTAAAATGAAAGATATAAAATTAGATGATGCAATTAACAAAATATATAGTCTTCAGACTATATAAAATCTGTCAGCAAAAAAAAAGTTGGACTATAAGTAAAACCTCATAAACCAGTAAGAATCACAAAATATATGTTAAATTACTCATTCATCCATGAATGTTTAAAATACTATCATTGTCCTCAAGGGGCTAATGTAAAATAGTTCTCACCTAATAATAATTATTATAAACTAATGAGATAATACCTCACATATTATGATTCAATATTCCAAGACATAAAATTAGAAATAATTTTGAAAGTGACTAGATATAAATAAGGGAAAAAGCAGTGTGGGGGGGAGAGAAATTCATAGCAGATGAGGAGTAAATATTTTTATTGTAGTAAAAAAGAGCTAAAGGAAGTAGAAGCAAAATCCCATAACAATCTGAAATAAATCTTAGACTATTAGTTCCTGAGAGCTGGCACTTGTGTGTGAGAAATCTAATATTAGAGCAACATGGTTGGCTCTGGCATGGTAGTACCATGAGGAGTGCTATGGAGATATATACATGTTTACCTTTATAATGTGGAAGGGATGGAATTTAGGATTGCAATTTTCAGAGAGAAAGTGAACCCACTTATCTAGACTTGGGCAATGTGATAAGTTAGATGATTCTATAAAATTATTAACTCAGTAATCTCAAAAGTATATACTCTATTGAAAATATATTGTATATATAATGATTCCCTTTATTTACAACTTTGCCTTCTGAAGTTTCAGTTACCTGTAGTCAACAGGGTCCAAAAATATTAAATGAAAAATTCCAGAAATAAACAATTTATAAGTTTTAAATTGCACGCGTTGTGTAGCGTGGTGAAACCTCGTGCTGTCCTGCTCTGTCCTAACATGAACCATCCGTCTGTCCAGTGCATCCACATAGTATATACTACCCACTCGTCAGTCAGTTAGTAAACATATGGTTATCAGATTGGTCGAGAAGGAGAGAGAAAGAGAGAGACCATATTCACATAACTTTTATTATATTATAATAGTTCTATTTTATTAGTAGTTATTACTGTTAATTTAATTTATAACTGTCTAAAATTAAACTTTATTATAGGGTTGTATGTAGAGAGAAAAACACAGTATATATAGGGTTCAGTACTATCTGTGGTTTCAAGCATCCATTGGGGATCCCCTGTAAATGAGGGGGGACTATTGTGTATTTGACAGATGAATAATACTGGTTAGGAAAAAAATAGGGATATTGATACTCACACCTGCCATGGCCATTCTCTTCCTGCCTCACTGTGGATGTGACAGTGGCTATATTCTAAAGCACCAGCTCGGTGAAATGGCCTAGATAAGGTAACAGTTTCCCAATGTGGTTAATCTGTGTCTGCCTCACATTTTTTTTTGATACTCTTTCCTGTCTATATCTTTGTAAGTTTCCCTAAATCAAATCTTTGACCATGATCTATGTTTCTTATCAGAACCGCTACTTTTATATCAACCAATGAAGTTTTCTATGAACTCAAGATTTTTTTTTCCATTAATATTATTTTTTTTTAAATTTCTATGTAATTTCCATCTAGACTAAAATTCCTTTAGAGGTGTAAAAATTTCAAGTATTTTATTTTTAAATAACTACATCCAGCTATAAGATAGTTTACTTAAATTATGAGGTTCTTGAAAAATGACAATGAACCTAGGATTCCTAAAACTGTAGACAATGAAGCTAGGTAAATCTAGGGAATTTCTGGTTTCCTCAGAGAAATTTTTCTTCTTAATTATTCTACTTTTTATATTTTTATACTTTTACAAACAGTATCCTTGAATTGCTTCAATTATTCTAATTCACAGATTCATTGATTATCAGAACAGGAAGGGACCTGTCAATTCCTAGCAATCAGGAGAGACTAAAAAACAAGTACAATTTTCACAAAAGAAGAATAAATAAACATGTAATTAAGAATTGTTTGCTTGTAAATAAGGTGTATATTTTAAGCCAATGCTTCTGAAATACTACCATTGTATACTAAATGGATATCTCATTTATTAAAAAATGCTAATATAGCACCATTTTGCTATTTTTTAAATAAAAAAATTTACTGGTAATAGAAGAGAAAAAGAAGTTCCAATGTGTTACAAGGGCTTTCTAATGAAGGTGAGGCCTCTCCTTCTAGTATATGTAGCAGATGGAGTGTCAGACTAGAAATTGGTCCTTACGAAGGTAATGTTCCCTAACTCATATCCTAGGCAAGTGACACTCTGCACCCCTCTCTGAAACTTAGCAACATCACTTATAAAGTAAATGAGTTACATTTATTAAAATGTATACTCCCATCTATTATGAAAATTTTGTATTTTGATTTGAAAAATATTAAGCTCTCGATAACAAGTATGTTGTGAGATGCTGAAGGAAAATACCAAGAGTTTTATTGTTGCTTTTCTCAAATTACTTAAAACCTGTGCATAAAATAAACCATACAAAAGTATTAGGAATTGCAGAATAGTTTGTGATAGAAGCTAAAATATAAATATGAAATCCTATGAGTATCACAGAAGAAAAAGCTAACATTTTTCTTAGGGTAGGTCACAGAATTAGGATATCTGGATTTGCATGTCATTGATCTGGTAACTTCACCTAGAATAACTTTACATCATATTCTCCATATTAATAAATTGACCTCCAATCTTTAGAAGTCCATAAGAATTATGGTAAGAAAATAAAATGTGTCACATTATCACTAGCTCTAAGGTCAAGTATTTTTACACAATAGCTATTTAATAGGCATAGCAGCCAAGTGGACTTAAAGTGTGAAAACTAGTTACCAAGGTCTTCAATACCTAAAGACACGATTGCTTCTTTTTAAAAATACCACACTAATGAGAAAGTTTTATATGAAGCAACTTCTTCAGATTGTTTAGTGTAGCACAGCCACAGTGATGTTTCTAGAAATGTGTTCTCTGGGTCAAATTACAGCAGAGCACAATTGACCTGGAAAAAAATTGATCAAGCTTCTGTCAAAAACTCATAGAAGCCTGCAATTGTGACAGACTCTCTAACTATTGGGAATAAGAGCAAATGAGCATTTCACGAGTCCCTGAAAAAAATCAGTTTTAACTTATAAAGGTTGGCATAATTTTCTCTCTTTCACTCCAAGACTTAAATTTTGCACGTTTTTTTTTTTTTTCTTACTGTCCCTAGACAATGATTTGCTGTGTAATAACTCTTCCTAGTAAGGGATGTGCACGTGAATATAACAGCAGGAAACCAAACGAGGCCTCCCGGTGCTTGCCATTTTTCTTTCCTTTCCCTCAGCTCATTAAGAAAAAGTGAATATTTGCGACACACAGGAGTTGAAAATATTGGAAAACACATTTACACTGAGCATTAAGTCTTAATCCCTAAGTGAAAATTGAAATAAAATCACAATTTCTTTAATTTGTGCTATACTATTAAACAATATGAAACACAATTTAAAGCTGCAAGAAAATAGGACGGAGCAGGTATATCCTTTATTTTCTCCATGTGACTCTGATATAATCCTTTAAGGAAAGCTGCCGAAAATAACCAGTCATTTTAAAGTAATTTAAACATACCTCAAAATGAAAATTCAATATGCCTCTGAGCAATCCATGATCCATTTCAAGTTTTCTAAGTCTATTTCAAAACTAACAAAGACTCCAAAGGCCATTTCCTAAGTGGCCCCATCAGACACAGAGGGGTTATATGCAACATGTGGAATGAAACCCAAAAGATATCTCAGAATAAGCACAATATTTGAGGCAAACCTTGGATGTTGAAGATTCAGAAATCTAGAAAACTGCAGAACAGTTCTTTGGGAAGTTACTGATAAGGACACTGAGAATTATAATATTTATTTAAAATGTTATTATTTATCGTTTATTATAAGTGACCGAATCTACAAGATCGTAACATCAATTTTCTCAAAAGTGTGGAACAAAAAACATTGAGAGCAGGCACGTAAGTATAAATACAAGTTCACAGTGTATTTATAATTCACCCTAAAACTAAGAACATTAGTCTACATTTTATGCATGAGGAAGCCAACATACACAATAATAACAAGCAAAGGACAAGCAAAGTCAGGATTCTAAGTCTACTTAAATTCAAGGCTTTCTCCCCTATGTGACTCAGTCTCATAAGTAACCCACATAAATCAAAATGTCTCTTTGCTATTTACTCACTAAAATATCAAATGTGCTTTCACTGAAGTCTTTCCAGGTCATTGTGTCTTAGAGTTGAAAGGAATCCTAACATCACCTAGTCTCTATATTACTGACCCTTCACAGGACCACTGTGTTGAATATGAGTGCACATATTTTATTCAATAATACAATTTACTACCTCTATATGTGGCTCCTTCTATTTCTAGATACATCTCAAAGGAGTTCATTTTATATTTAATTGAAATGTTCTCCATGTTGCTATTCCCACTGGCTAAACTCAATTCAGCTGTTAAGGTTTATCATATACAGTTCTACAATACCACCTGTATCACCTACTATATTTAAACTGATTTTAACATTTAACTTCTCCACCAGGGAACTGAATGTCTGGCACCAAGCGTTGTTACTGTAGGAGAGGAAGAAACTTTTCTCTATCCTCAGGATTCTCTCAGATGGTCTAATAATTAAGTGAGACAGACTAATAAGAAAAAATAACCAAATTTAATATACGTGTATCCATGTGAACCCCACATACACAAGAGAATCAAGAGATCACACATACATGAGAAGTTCAGGGCCTGAAAGTTAAAATGAGGTATACATGGCATTCTGAGCTGAGGATAGAGTAAGATGACTTGGGGATTCAAAGGGTAATTGCAGATTAAAAGCAAAAGTTTGGGACTTAGTAGTTTGCCTTGCCATATAGCTTATTATGGGCTCTGAATTCAAATTCTTCTAGGTAATGAAAAGGGGGCTCAGAATTTTCTCTTGAGCCTTCAGGGTCTCAGTCGTCTTGAGCTGCATATCATAGAGGTATGTCTTAACTTATTCTGAACCCATAAATTATTGATATATGACACTGAACTAATTGTACTGAATTAATGCATGTGTCCATCGTTAAGTAGTAATTCATACAATGCTATTATTCACAAAATAATAAGAATCTTATGAGGTTTAATGATTCTGATATAATCTTTGAAAATTGTGGAGGATGTGGTCATTGAGAATCTATTCCCGCTATCCCAAACAAGTTTAAATTATGTTTACTCTTTAATTGATCATTTCATCTCTTTGATGCACATCTCAAAAATGCTCAGGTTGGACACCACATATTACAGAGACCCAATAATAGTATCACTGGTTAAGTATATAAGGAAGACCCGAAAGATTCAATCTGACTCATCTAAGATCTCACCTTAGGTTCAATAGTACACTAAAAACTGCAACTTTGGTTCTTGTAATATATCTAAATGGAAACATCTCTGAGTCTTCAAAAACTTTTGACTTCCTATAAGGCCTTTTCTTTAATCTCATAGTCCTCGAACAATTTTTTTTTTAAAAACTATAAACTGGTATTCTATATAGGCTTGCCTTAAAAAGAATAATACACTGATTACTTTCACATTTTGGTCTAAGTACAGGTCTTTTTACAAGTATTAATGAATGATATTGAGTTATTCATAAATCAGTATTTTCTCTTATTAGGTTAGGACCCATGGAAAAATTAGAAAATCATATAAAAGAAATGGACCATTTTTTCCAACAAATGAACTTATACATGCAAATCTATGTACAATGTTAAGAAAATTATAACCTTCTAGAAATATTTCCATGGATAGTAAGTAAAATTAATTAGAAATAAATAAATCTAATGTACAGTGTGGTGACTATAGTCAATGATAATGTATTAAGTAAAAATTGCTAAAGAGGATGAGGGATGGGTGATGGTAGAAAGTCTTAAAATATACTATTTTAGATGTATCTGTTTCTAGGGTACCACTTTCTGTGTAGAAGAAAGACCAAAAAATAATAATTTAATTACTGCTACTTTTTTCTACTCAAGGCTGGCTACATAATGACCATTCAAAAGAAAAAAATAATAATGTATTTTGAGGCTTAATAATATATAAAAGTAAAAGTTATAAAAATAGGAAGGACAAAAGGTGCAATAGAAGAAAATGAAGAATGTTGTTGCAATATCTTTATTCTATGTGTGCAGTGGTATAATATCATAGAACACTGGACTTAAAGATTTCCTAGGAGGACTCACAGGACTTAGCATGTGGTCAATCTTGAAGCTTAATCTCTGCCAGATAGCAAAAGGACCATATTTAGACTTATCCTGTAGCTCAGTGGTTAGTCAGGTTCACAATTGTAAACTACAGGACTTAGATTCATGATTAAGAAAGGAGGAAGCTGGTAATATAGAAGAAGAGATTGAGGCAAGAGAGCAGAAGCAGAATAACTAAGTGGGGGATATGTACTAGATGAAATTACTGATGATTGGGACTGAAGTCAACCCTTGGCATTTGGAATGCAAGGGCAAAAATAGATTAAGAGAGAAGTCTATTTTGATCATAAATTATCAAAGCAACTTTCCTCTGAGATAAAAAGAAAATCCTTTAAATTTTTACTTAAAAGATGAAGAAAATAACAAATGTGCATTCCTAAATTAAAGTTGCTTTTCTCTCTAATCATATTTCAGTTTCATTCTTTCAGAAACTTCTAAATTAAATTGGAAAAAAAACTTATTTATCACTTCCAAAGATCTAAGAGAAAAAAAAAATTAAGGGTAGCTTTTTATCCAAGCTGGAAGACACCTTTTTGAAGTGGAGATAAAGTGAACACTGTTATTTTAGATTTAGTGTGTTTATTATTTGATCATTCAAATGTCATCTCCCTCCTTCACGGTTCTTAAGAACTGTCTGAGTAGTCTAGACAGTTCTAGTAGTTAACAGAAACATTGCCTCCCAAGTTGTTATTCAACATCAGAAACCAGTCTTTTTGAGGAAGCCCTACCTGACATATTTGGAATTTCGTTATCCAAGAAAACGCAAGATGGTGTTTAGAAATACCAATCTCTCAATGCTGAGCATTTTTTTTTATTATGTGTGATAAATGATAAATTAGTACCATGTAGTGATTTGCCATTACTCTCCATATATCTAAAGCCTAGTGTGAAATCTGGCCTGTACTTCTGAAGATTTTATAGGAGTGAATTCATACTTTAGAATAAGAATAAATATTAGAGAGAAAGAGAAAAAAAAAAACCTAATTGTCCGTATTTCTTTCTCTTTGGTGTCTACTTCTCTGTTCATGGTTTGCTATTAAGCTAAATAACTATGAAAGCTGTAGTATTCTCAAAAGACTAACTGAAGGACCACAGATAATTGGAGGAAGAATATGGATGAACATCATCAGGTAGAAAGCATTGAAAATGTTTACCATCATCATATTAGAAATGTGTTAGGGGACTAAAGGCTGTGTGTCATTCATTTCAATTACCACTAAATAATGTATATCCTGAATTTGGTGAAACAAAAAGGGCTTTTAATAAATTAAGATATGATTATTTAAATTTTTTTCTTGAAATAAAGATGGTCAGGAGAAAATGGTGGCAATAATAATGAAAATGCAGTTTCAATTTTCTCAGATTTGTGAGTGTGTGTGTGTGTGTGTGAAAGAGAGAATGTGAAAAATGTTATGACTGAGGGCCTTCAGGTTCTGAACACGTGGAGTAATAAGGGACAAATTATCCTCATTTTGTGGCTAAGTTCTAATAATAGAACATATTTCATACAATTATTGTGGCAATATTTGTAAAGTTCTGGGACCAGTGCCTGCAATTTTGTAAAAGCTCAATTAATATTAGCTTTCTTGTTTTGTTTTCTTCTAACTTGCTTTATCCTGCTAATTCCTAAGGCATTATTTAATATTACGATACGAATCAATTATCAATGAGAATCTGCAAGCTTTTGAGAGTGGCTACTATGTAAGATTGGAAATCTTCAATGTAAATAGTGCACAGAGAATTATAAAAGTGTGAGGAATTTGCATGCTTTCTCTCAGCTCTGTGCCCCAATCCAGCTCTGTTTTCAAAGCCAGCAGACCTCACAAAGTTTTTGTAACTAACAGCTTTCTTTGTCTCTGTCTTGAAGAAAAAAAGGTAGGCACCAAAAATAATGAAATAAAGTCATGAGTTTTAGAGATAAATAGTCTTGGTAACCAAGTCTAACTTGTTAGCTATGTTATCGAAAGCAAATTAACTAAACTATCAGAGTTCCTAAACTATAAAAAAAATAAAACTTATTTGGGGCATATGAACATATATTTTAAATTTTAGTATAATTCTTAGCATATAAATATAATATTATATATGTACATGCATATATATATATGTGTGTACATGCATATATATGTGTGTGTGTGTGTGTGTGTGTGTGTGGGCATGCAAATCTTATCACTTGTTTCTATGAGACAAAATTCTAATTCTTTAATAAAGTTTCCTAATGTGTAAATTTATTTTCCTGAAATATAAGGTTTATATTATAATCCTACTTATTTTCTGTTGTGATGTATATTAAATCTCATAGTGTCTCTGAACCCAAAGTAATTTATAGAATTTTTGAACCCAAGATAATCATATTTATTACTAATCATTCCACAGAGTCCTGAGTGTTTTAGTCTTCCCATGATGGCAAATAAAAAACCAAATTCTTTTATAAGGGGTTGGAGAATTTTGTTTAACTTATGACTTAACCTTGACATGTTAAAACTACATCCTCTAAGTAGTGCTTCTTTTTGAGATACCTATTCTGGGCTCATGAAACTTTGTGGTCAGGTTGTGGGCATCAAATACAGGTTATCTGTATAGATTCTTTAACTTTGAATTTGATGAGTCGCAAATAATTTTTCATAGTGATTGAGCCCCCCAAACAGCTTCATATGCAGTTAGAAGGGCCCCATACTTAGAAGAACCGTGTACTCAGTTTAATGATCTTGAAGGCCTTAATCATTTTTTAATAAAAATTTTACATTTTCAGTTTGCCCTGGGCCTGTTGAGCCCATAATCCATTAACACAAACTATTTGTATTCACTCTATATATTCTAAAATAGTTGTGATCCAGATTAGGTCTTCTTGTGTGTGTTCCATGTTCTCTGCTGTTTGCATGATTTTGGTCTCATTGAAGTCTCTTAAAACTATTAATCGGTCCTTCTGCTGAGTTATTACCCTTTGATTGTTTTGAAAGCCTTTTCTTCTTTTTGAAATACTAAGCACATAATCTTTGCTCTGGGTCAGCAATTGCTGACTATTTTTGTGTTCCCATTGCCAGGTGTTATCTAAAACGTTAAAAGTTATGCTGGCAAAAGTAATAGGAACATTGCTTTTAAAACCTTTTTGGGGTGTGCGTGTGTGTGTGTGTGTGTGTGTGTGAGAGAGAGAGAGAGAGAGAGAGAGAGAGAGAGAGAGAGAGAGAGAGAGAGAGAGAGAGAGAGAGAGAGAGAAGTGATATCTAGTTGAAGTAAAATCTAAAAATAATCCCCGTTGAACAGAAAATATGAATTGCATGGTAAATACTTAACAATATATGAAAAGCCTACATCACAGAAGTTATCACTAAGAAATAACTCAGGCTTTGTTGCTGGTTGTACTTATGGTTATGGAGCACTATTTTTTTTAACCCACGATCCATTCCCTTTGCCAAGCAATAATATACCAACTTTCTCATGGGGTCCAACCATTCTCCTAACTCTAATACTATTTGGTTCAGTGGAATCCCATCCACATATGGACGTGACCATGTTAACGTGGAAACAATCTGACCCAATCCTAGAAAACTAGCATAATCCCAGACACCTATCCATGACAATTGTTCTAGATCTAGTTCTTGACTCACTTTGGTTCAAAGTGAACTCCAAGATGTATGCAGAAGTTATCATAAAGAGATTTTCTTTTCCTGTCAAACTGTTGGCAGTGATGATGATGTAAATTGAAAATGTTGGAGGTCACTTTATAAGGCCTGAGAATAAAAACAGTGTGCCAAAGTGTAGGAATACCATTGTTTAGTCCCCTGGATCATGGTGCCCTAATATTTTTATGTGAAATTTAAAATGTTTACAATTTTATACACTCAACTTTTAGTTGAGTTGTCTACTGTAGTCAAATGAATGACTTCTAAATAATAACTGGTTAATCAATCCAACTCCATTTTGTGTACATTGTTTTTGTTCAAATTTAGTTTATATCTTCTATTTTTACTGAGTCTCCCATGTATTAATTTACTGTTTAATAAAATTAAAAAGAGAAAAACTTTTTGATAATTCCAAGAATATTATTCTCCACAATCTATAATAATGATACAGTGTATTTTATTTGTGTGTAGTTGTGAAATTATCATTCTGAGCTACTGAAGGTATACTTAACATCTACTACTTGTTAGTCATTTAGTAAATTATTATTGATATCATGTTTACACCTAGTACAGTTTGATAAGCCCTCAGAAGAAACTTCTTTTTTCTAATCAGTCTCACCACATGTACCCTTATTATAATCCTTGTTATTCCTTCTAAGTAGCTTTTTATTAGGTAATATTTCTCAAATTTTATTTATTTAGACAGAATACTCATAATATTATCTGCATAACATCTGTGCTAGGTTTTAATTTTTTTCTCTAAGCTGATTAAATTTTTTAACATGTCTAATTATATTTCCTTAATATATGTATTTAAAATAGATATATGGACCAAGGACAGAGTGAAGAGAGGAAGGAAGGAGGAAGAATGTGATATAGCAGGTCAAATATATAGTGACAGAAGGATATTTAACTATAGTTGGTGAACACACAATGCAATAAACATATTATGCATTATTGAATTGTACATTTGAAACCTATTTGATTTTATTAACCAATGTCACCCCAATAATTTTAATTAAAAAATTGGTGTATAACAAATTGTTAAAGTTTTTCTATATATCAGAAATAATTACTATTATATAGAGATATAGGTGTGGACCTTGGACACATTCTCAAGTGGAAAATGCTAGTGTTATTTTAAAAAAAGTTTCAATTTTGATGCTCAGTGCCCCACATCAGCAGTTTGAGTTGATTATACATACATATACATGTATATATTATGTGTGAGGGGCAGTCAATTAATCTTTATAAGGAAGTATATAATAGTTTCCCAGTTTTTAACCATGTCTTTAACAGTGTTAGACATACAGTAGATATCTAATAAATGATGTTGGATTGTTTTTATAACCTCACTAAATTATAGAAACTTTCTTGGGAATGCTTTCTGAGAATCATATTTAATTTTCCAAGCAGATAATAATGATTCATAAGAGATAAAAATGTATTTGCTAAAGTGAATTATACCTAAACCTGTTCTTTTTTATCTTCATTCTATTATAACTACAGAAAGCATGAAAAGACACTGGCATAATAAAGGATCCTATGGAACATTGTCTTGGACAGTTCATTTTAAATTGCAGCCTATATAAGAGTCACCAAAGATACAGCAATTTCAGTAAATTGATGTAATTTTTGTGCCCATCTTGCCTGATTGTTTTTCGAGAAATCAATATAAGACACTGTTCCTGACAAATGACACTAAAGCTTATTTATGTTGCAGAACAGCTCTCACAGTATGCATGAGAATCTGTCTCAGTTACACAGTTACTAGACTGAGACACAAAAAGTTTCAGAGTTTGAGAGTAAATGTGAATTATTTAGCCTGGTTCTCAGTAGCTGAAGCTTCATTATCCAAGGGCAATTTATTTTTTTTTGTTGATATTGGCAGATACTATGCTCGTAAGGGAAAGATGACTGTGTTATGGGTATTTTGTTACTTCTAGATCCATTTTCCATACTGTTTACCTTCTTCTATAGATCAGGAATGTCCCAGAAGTGATTGTACACTTTCTTCATTCTCTTATTTCTATATGGTTTCGACCAATGAAAAGTACTAGAAAAAGACTATAGAGTAGAATACATAAAAAGGGAGGTTCTCTCCTTTTGGGGCTGTAGGCTGGCATTGAACAATTTTCCACTATTAAAATCCATTTTTTCTTGACCAATGGTTCTGATCAGCTAGATTGCTCTGAGGTTCTGCTAAAGCTCTCACCTCCCATCTAATTAAAACTAAAGACAGTACTAGTTGCTTAACTCTGATGCTAGCTCCAAGGTGTTTCATCAACCCTTGTTGGTCTTTAACTCTGTCAACATTCTCATAATAGCCCTTCTATTAAACTCTATTTAATAAGCCCTTTTGAGCCTGCAACTTATTTTCCTGCTGGGACACTGATACAGTGATATAAGGAGTAGACCCAAGAAACAGATTCTCAGAATGGGAATATGGGATTGGATTTTTCGTATATTTGACAACTTCATGAATATCATGAATGGTCAGGGAAAATGACTCCAGTAATATATAAAGTGCAATGGCATCATGATTAGAAAATTTACAGTGATAATGGTATAGAAAGTAGTGCAAATAAAAGGTAAGAAATGGGAGTTACAGTATCTTTGTCAACTCAGTGAGTATGACAATAAAGAATAGAGGAAAACTGTGACTTAGAATGCTGCTTCTGAAAAACTAAAGGCACACACACACACACACACACACACACACACACACACACACAAATAGACAAAGTAAGTGCTTTTATTACCCAATTCAGGATATGAGAAGAAAGACAATTTACTAATTTTAATAACTAGACCAGTCTCTGGTTCTGAATATGAATAGTAAAGTTGCCACACCAATTAAATGTTCAATCTACTCAAGAAGAACTGGGTCTCTGAAATATAGGATGGAACATTTAATCTGATACAGTTAAGAATTTTGATCATCTAAATCCTTCTCTCTAAAGAGAATAGATGCCTACCTTTTTTCATGACCTCTAAGCTCATAATAGATGCCAACAGAATTGGCACAGAAAAACAAGACCTGGTCCACGAGTAGTTAGCCTATACATAAAACAGAAGAATTACGAGGTCTTGCAAATTTAAATCAGAAGGATTATGAGTTCATGTATGAAACTTTTCTTTCTTTCTTTTCCTTCCTTCCTTCCTTCCTTCCTTCATTTCTTCCTTCCTTCCTTCCTTCCTTTCTTCCTTCCTTCCTTCCTTCCTTCCTTCCTTCCTTCCTTCCTTCCTTCCTTCCTTCCTTCCTTCCTTCCTTTCCTTCCTTCCTTGCTTCCTTTACTCATTCTGATCCTACTACACTGGTCTTGCCATTCTTGGAACATAGCAAGCTCATTCTCACCAGGGGTGTCAATCTAGAAGCACTTATGGCTTTATGCTCATAACTTCCTACTTCACATCCCTTGAATAATGCTCAAATTTCACATCTCAGAAAAGCTTTTCATAGCTAAACTAAATGTGAGATCGTTCATCATGATCTATTCTCTCTTCCAGCTTTTTTATGCCATAGCACTCACTATTCTCAAAGTTATGCTAGTTATTCATTTGACTTCTTTATTGCCCACTTCTCCAGAAAAAAAATTAAAGTCTGTGGAATCAAGAACTTTGTTTGCCTTACTAACACTAACCTCTGGGACAATGTCTGGCACTTCATAGACACTGTGATCATTATAAATATCTTACTGCCTCTAAAGGTTCATAAGACTTTCCTTATCTCTTGTTTGGCTTGGCCTAGGGGATTATTTTATAAATCTTTTTCTTTATCTATAAAAATTGGGAAAATTAATACAAACCCTGACAATCTGGATGATGCACGTGAAAGTGAATAAATACTAAAAGTCCTGCTTTATAATTCTCAGCTTCCTCATTCCTAGACCCTGAAGCTTGATTAAACCATAATATGCACCCCTTCTGGCATATTATCTAATTCACTCCTTTTTATAGGTAACCAGAGCTGTTTTCAATATAAGTTCTGAATTATGTTTAAGTCTAGTGTTTATGCTGTATAAAAATTCAATTAGCCTATTAAAATTGGAAATAAAAGTTGTAAAATAATCTCTGCCCTCCTCATTATGTTTCCTTACTACTATGTTTTCTTTGATTTTCTTAAGGATCAATATTTTCTATCTAACAATGAATGATTAATTTTTATTGTCCTTGGGCAATGCTATATATAATACATTAATTTCTAAGAAATTGAGTTTGAATCATTGTAGATTAATATAATTAGTGAGAGTAACTGCAACAACAATTTGAGTAACTGTCATAACCAATTGCATTTATATAGTGTGTATATAAACAGGATTAGTTAAGAAGAGTTTTAAAGGGAACTCTAATTTAAACTAGGCTTATATCTTAAAACCAAAATGTTAGACTTATGTTATATCCTGGTTTACTAACTATATGAGGAAAACAAGGGTTTGGGGGGTTAGACTTGAAATTTATTAAATGTCTATTATAAATGTCCTAATGTGCAACTTAAAATACATAATCACTTCAAACCAAAATGTTGAAATTATATCATACCCTGGTTTATTAATCACTCTAGGCTACTACACATATGAGGAAAACAAAGGTTTGAGGGTTAAACAAAATAGAAATTTATTAAATGCTTATTATAAATGTCTAGATGTGTAACCTAACATACATAATCACCTTTAAATCTCCACAAGAGTCCAATGAGACAGATATTACTATCCACATTGGAAACACTTGGGAACTTACCATAACCTTTTCAAGGGGGCAAATCTATAGTAAGAAAAGGGCCTCTCTGATTCTGGAAACCAATTATATTCTCTTCACCCGACATAACTTTCAGACTTTTTCCATTTTTGTTTCCATTTTAGACAAAGATACTAGTGATTAATCCACTTGTTCTGTGAAGAAAAGGCTCCTCAATCCTTTTTGGCATCCCTGCCTTCATTATCACTGTGTAATCTCTCAGCAATACAGAGATTTCTATCTTCATTGCACAGAGTATTAAGGCCAATGTAGCTAGCTTTTTCTCACCTTCTTATTCAGCTATTCAACAAAGTATAAAACAATTTGGACTGCACTGTTGATCTTTATCAGTATCTAGTATCACATCATAATATTCACTGGCAGAAAATCTTTTCGTTTAATATCTGCTATTCTGTTAAACTTAATGTTTCCTCTTTTATCAGGCATAAATTAGCAGTGCCTGCATTGTTGTACTACTTTCTTTTTACGGTTTCCCTATTTTCTTTTCAATATAGAGAATACATTTCTGAGTGCCTTATTACTGAACAATCATTATTTGTAACATTTGCATGGTATTTTATGATCCATAAAACAGTTTTACCAAATTATCTCATGTTATCTCTGCCTATTACTATTTACATGCAGAAAATACTTATTCAGAAGTTATAACATCTTGACACTTAAGGCTGTCAAACTAGTTGGGGAAAACTGAAAAGTAGGAAAAAGAAATTGAATTATAGTGTAATGCAGGCTGTTAACACTGATTCCCATGACAGCACAGAGAAGCCTAGGGTGAGGGAATTGAGTGACATATTTCTGAAAGAGATCTTACCTGTAGAGACCCTTAAAATGAGACTAAAAATTAAATTCAGGAAGGATAAAAGACAGACATTTTTATCAGACCTAGATTCAAGTTTAAAGTCTTAGAGATAAGAATCAGGATAGCACAAATAACAGATTTAAGACTACACGTCTGGAACCAGATGGTCTGGTTTCATGGAACATCTCTTACCCTTACTAGTTAAACATAGGAATATGGGCAAGTTACCTCTCTATGCCTTAATTTTCTAATCTGTATGATGTAGATTATCATATAATAAACCTCATAAAATTGTTATAAGGATTAAAAGAGTTAACACATGTAAAACACATATAAGACTTCTTGGCACATAGTAAGCCAAGGTAAAAATCATCTGCTACTTATTAAGACTGGATTATAAATAGATATTAAGGTAATGGAGAGAAAGATGAGACTCCTAGCAGGGCAAACACTGTCTCCATTTTACGCATGCAGAAACTAAAGCTTAAAAGTCATAAATAGAAGGAATGTATTTCATTCTCTTTTTGGTACCTTTTATTGCTATTTCTACTATGTCAGGTCATTACTTTTTTCTGAAACATAATACAAGTACACTTTGTTTTATTGTGCTTTGCTGTATTGTACTTCACAGTTATTGTGCGTTCTTTTACAAACTGAAGGTCCGTGGCAACCCTGTGTTGAGAAAGTCTATTGGTGCTATTTTCTAACAGCATTTGCTCACTTCATGTCTCTGTATCTCTTTGGTATATCCAAACAGTTTAGCCTGAAACACTCATTTATATCATTATCTATGAGATTATTCAATGTTTAGCTTTTCCTACCAGACTAATCACCCATGAGGTTAGAAATTATAACACTTTTTTCATCTATATATTTACACTTCCTAACAAATGCTTGATCCGAACCAGAATGTGATAAAATTTGTTGACTCCATTAAAAAAATAGGGTTAGCCTCTTACACAATCAGCCCTCTTGCCTTCACAGTTGGAGTGCAGATCCACACTAACTGTGTGTGCACAAGTTGCCTTTATTTTTTCCAGAATTAATGTACAAAAATATTTATTTACTCCAATTCTGTAATTCACATCCACTTCTTCAATATTCCTGTTCCTAATCTTTTTATCATTCTATTACTGGTATCTCAAATGATTTCCAAATTATATGGGAATAAACTAGATTAAACTACTAGAGCATGGTCTAATCCAGATTTTATTGTATAAATAAAATTCTTAAGAAAAATGTGTTGGTTATTTGCCAGGCTGAGACGTTAGTGTTTGAAAATTTGATAATTGTATCTCAGAGCAACAAGCAAATGTGTAGATTTAGTAGAACAGTTTACGATCTTTATCTCTTAACAGATTCTTAAACTAAAGTCAGAGTTATCTAGCGCTGCTACGAAAGCAGTACGTCCCCCCACCTTGAAAGAAAAATCACATAAGCTGAAAGGCATTATGGTGAAACAAATGAATTTCTCATTATGTACTGAAAACAAAGAGCACAGTGGTTATAAGAACACAGACAAAAATGAGATTGTGCAACAAAGATAAGAAGATTTATGTTACCTTCAAAAATCACTAGCCTTGGATCATTTAAAACTTCAATAGCAGCATGACAAAGCATGGTGAGGAGGCTGAACTGAATGAGAAGCACTGCCACTGCCCACGTTTTCTCTTTCGTAGCAGTATCTCAACATCTAGGTCTATCAATATCACCACCAATCCTTCTCTGTGTGGATCTTCATTCTTCATTGGGTCCTTTAATTCATTTCCTGTTTAGTGAGTACTTAGAACATATGTAGCATTGTGAAGCACTGTGGTAAAGATTACTATCTCCCAGTAGGAACTCAAGATGTGAAGAGGCACGTGTGTGTGCATGTGCACGTGCGTGTACATGAATGCAAAGATGCACGTAGTGACTTATTTTAGAGAACAACTTGTCTTTTCTTTTTAAAAAAACTAACAAATAAGCAAACAAACAAACAAAACCTGCAACATAGTGTTTGATTTGGCCAAACTTTCTGTTTCTTCTTTTAAAATAATATCTCTATCCTGGGTAATGCCAAGAAGACATCCTGAAAACAGGTTTATTTTCAGAGATAGAGGCAGAAATGATACATCCCCTGCTACTGAGCAGATCTGAGGCCGGCACTGATTGTTGCCGGGTTTCCTCCTGAGAGCTCCATCTGGGCAATCTCTTCCATTGTATTACCAATGGAAACAAATCACTGATGCATTGAATGTCAGGGTTTGGACTGCAAAGCTTTATGACTTCTAATCTTTCACAAGCTGTTTTATTTCCCATGTCTTGACACTTATTGCAATAGTATTTTGTGAGCAGTGACTATAGTGTTCAGTAATCTGAATTGTTTCTATGGTTTGTCACAAGTATTTCTATCTGTATTAATGGGGATTATACACAAAGTGTCGAAATGCAGCTGTCCTGACAGAACAATGAATTTTTCAGGATATGAGGCTCCCTGCATTTCACTGGACAGAAAACATCTATTACCTTTTGCTTTTATTCATTAAGTGGTAGAGAAAGGAATATTCTCAGATTGTTTCAGTTCTCTCGAGGATTTCTAGATGGTGTTTTCAGTATCAACCTGAACGGCCTAGTATCTTTCTGTCAATTCTATCTTCGTTCCAAACCATAATTAGTAGCAGTAAATATTAAACCAATGTTTATATGAAATCTTCATCTCATATCCTTCACCAGTCCCTAAAATTATTGACCAAAGAAAGACAGAACACTGCTAAGAAAAAAGGTAGTATGTTTACTTTCCTAATGCTATATTAGATATATTTCTTCTATCTACTTTCTCTCTTCATTAATTCAAATTTTAAATTACCATCAGAATCTTCTCAGGTTCCTCCTCCTGCAAGTAGCCACCAAAAGAAAAGATGTGATTTAAAATTTGGCTTTGAGTTTTCTGTGTTTTAATTCACTCAATTACCTTCAGATGTCTGATGAACCTATATTGAAATCTTTACTCCACTTATTATTAGCTGTGTGACTTGAGCAAGTTACTCAACTTCTCTAATCTGAAATGTTGACCCTCAGAGGCTTTCTGGTAAGGTTGTTATGAGATTTTTATGCAAAGTACATAGGACAGTTCATAGCCTATTTATTAAATGCTGAATAAATCTTAGCTATCATCATCATCACCATTCTTAAATTCTCTCTAGCTCCTACTATTTCCACTACTCTTTAGTTCATTCTTGCATTATGTAATTCTCTGTATATGCCCATTTTTTGTCTTTTTATCAAATTTATAACATCCTTAATAGCATGAACTGGATTTCTATGTTATTACATGTTATGATTACAGAAAGGACAATACAGGCAAAAGTCTGTAATGTCATTAGGAGAAGAGGCTTCGAATAATACAGGAGTTGTGCTCTGTTTAAAAAAAAACAAATTTGTAAGTGCATGTATATCCACACGTACATACAGAAAAGAAAGAGAGGCAGGCAGTGGGATACCAAGACTATTGAATTATCTTCCATTGCAAATAAGATTATATTAAAAAAAATAAAACCATAGAGAATAATTTATGGAAATAGAAATAAATCTAGTCCTCAAAAAGATGGGTATTAACGATGTTGATAAAGTAAACTAAGGCCATAGTATGTGGTCATGGCAGGGCAGTCCTTGAATGGTTCAAAGCAAGTCATTCAAAATTCAGTTTGGGACTGGAGTCACATTTCTGAGTAGATATTCAATCTATACGTTATTGTTATGGAAGCATCGATTTATTTGAATATTACAGATATGAATCTGAAACCCATAGTTTCCACTTATTAGCTATGTTTTCCTCATCTAGTTACTTAATTATCTCAAATCTTATTTTTCTTAACTCTATATACTAAGTGAGATATTTTTACATACCTCCAGTGAATCAGGTGAGGATAAAATAAAATTCAAGATTTCAAAACACTTTAAAAGCTAATATAGAGGACAATCTGGTGACAGAAGGGAGGATGGTTGGGGACTGAGAGAATAGGGTGAAGGGTTAGAGAAATACAAATTAGTAGTTAATAGATTGTCACAGGGATGGGGAGCATGGCATAAGGAATACAGTTAGGGTTAATGTAATGGCTACATGGAAAGCTACAGCAGAGAAAGTGCAATTAGGGGAATCATTCGTAAACTATATAAATGTCTCATCAAGTACTGTATACTTGAAACTAATAATAAAAATAAAATTTAAAATAAAATAAAGAAAATTTTAAAAAATAAATTAAATTAAAAGCTAATATAAAGCCCTTAAACATACTTATAGCACTGTTATTATTTTTTGGTGCTGCCAATGTTGTTATTATAAGACTATTATAATTAATCTGAGAATGAGCTAGCAGATATTCTGGAAAGAACAGTAAGTAGTGATAGAAAATCTGTAGCCAGACTCCTGGAGTTCTGAACATGTGGAGAAAGAAAGGCTTTGATTGAGTTATTGAGCCTTGAAGTAGCTAACTTGCAATTATCATGCACTCCAACTGTACTGCCCTGAGATTGAAGACCCTCAAAGATGCTCCTAGCTTCATTTATATTCTTAACATATCTAAATCACAAATTTCCTTTAAGAAGTGTGTGATTCAATAACAATCTGGAAACTATGCAAATATTTCAACAAATGCAAACTAATATAGGAGTATTAATTTAGTTCTCACTCTATTTAACAAATATTTATTGACCACTTGGTCTAGCTACTACTCTATGCTAAGCATTGATAGGTTCTATAATAAAATATACAATATATGTCACTATTCTTGGCCCTGTAAAACCTAGAATGTATTGGAAGATACATATATTTTAATTAAATAACTATGTAAATATACAAATTCAAACTATGGTAAAAACTATGAGGAAAAAATAGTGTGTTAATATAGTAGTTAATGAAAGGCCTGTTGAGATATGAAGGCTAAATAGAAAATGATTAGACAAAGAGGCAGAGAGAACAGCCTTGAGTCATAGTCTAGAAAGAAAGAGGGAGGATGTATCTGAGGAATTTTAAAAAGTAGAGCAGTGACCAAAAGTAGAGAAATGCAAAATGTTTTTGAGGAACATTGAAGGAAATATTTTCTCTTAGTTTCATGTTTTTACAAAAAGAGACATAGAGTATCATGGACTAATTATACTCTTGCAGAAGGAAAAAGAAACTGACCTGAACCAATCTCTTCCTTTCTCTTTATTTCTGAGATTACTCTCAAGAACTGCACAATTTCCTATGCTCTTCCATGCTAAAAGTTTCACAAGCTGGCTTTCACTGGGTTTGGTCTGCCATTTTATAACTGAGCATATTATCAAGTGGTTAAGTCCAATTTTGAAAGAAAATATTTGGATAACAGATATAAACCATATATAGCAATTTAGGCATTACCAATAATAATAAAGATGATAATTTAATCTCCTTTTCACTTACTTTATTTCTCTCTTGTTTGAACCTCAGGTGAAAAAATAAGTGGGGTATTGGTACTGACTACTCAGATTAAAACATAGATATAAGATCTGATGTATGTTGGGCCTTTCAGGTCTTCCTTATAATTGCAATAAAAAAGGTGAAGATTAGTAAGAAACAAAATAACATGATTAAGTCTTAAATTATAAATATTTACATTAGCTAATCTGTGAAAATCAGTTTCAGAAAAAATTAAGTCAAAGTTATTAAAATAATTTTGGTAAGATGTTTTTTGTATCCATATGTAAGAAGAGCAATATTCTAGAAATTAAGATTATATGAATATATAAAAAAGCTGCCCATCATTATTATAGTTACCTATAAGGCATCTAAAATCCATTGTCTGATCAAAGTGTGGCACACAGAAGGTTTTCAGCAGATATTAATGAATGCAAAAATGACCGTTGAGTATCTGCTGCAAAAATGGCATACACTTCACAAAATGAGCATTAAAAACATAATTTAAAATATATATCAATGTCCTTTTCATCCCTCACTCTATAAGATAATCCTGTTTTTCACTGCCAAATATTATGCTCCCAATGAAATCTAAATACTCCAGTGAAACTCAGCTTTTATAAGTAAACATTTTTTTCATAAAAGAAATTTCATTAAAGAGAAATTTCCCTGTCATTTTACCTTATGAAGATTTTAGATGACATAATCTAAAAGGTTTACAGGTTATCATTTCTTAAATTTATTTCTTAAAATAGATAAGATATAGATAGATAGATAGATAGATAGATAGATAGATAGATAGATGATAGATAGACAGATAGATGATAGCTAGATAGATAGATGATAGATAGATACTGAGAATACTCTTTTCAAATGTATATATATATATATATATATACACATACACATACGTATATATACATATATATGTAGCTATGTATATATACGTGTGTGTGTGTGTTCAAAAAAAAATCTGGAGCATCATTTTGGAGGGGAATCAGATAGTTAAAGTGAAGTTGCCCCTCTTTTTCTAAGGATATTGTCAGACTAAGGTGCCAGTGGAGGGACAAGGCAATAGATTGCTTATAAATTAACATGAAAGTTTTGATATCCAAAGTCATTTGAAGAGGAAGGATGTCTCACAGAGCACTGGTACTCTACTGTAATCTATTTAAATATACAGATAAAATTAATGAAATTTACAATCATAAGGGAGTTTGGCACATCCAAGAAGGAATACAAAATATATATTATTAAAGAAAATGTGATCAGTTTTCACCTCAGCACCACAAAATATTTATCTTAGCTATAGAACTTTAGGTTATTTCATGTCCTAGAAAAATATCAAATATAGAAAAAGAGAAAACCAAACAAATTACAATTAATTGACTGAGTATTTTTGATCCCATTGGTGAGGACAATGGTGAGCATCCTCAGGTGCTGATATCCATGGAGGTCCCGGAACCAATAGTGTAGTCTAGTAATAGCTCTTTATACAGAAAAATCTGGGTGTTATCTCTCACATACTTGTTATCAAAACTTGAGAAAATTACTTTCTTAAGTCTCTCTGTTTGTTTCATTTGAAGAATGGGAATACTGATGAAAATAACACATCTCTTAAAGTTGAATTAGCCTATGTAGATGGGTTATCACAAACAGTGGTTCAAAAGTATCCAAAATGTAGTTATTATTATTAATTAGTTTAAAAATATGTTAATCAAGCTAACACAAGTGATTCTAACACAGGAATAAAGTTAGAGTTGGCCCTTGAACAACACAAGCTTGAATTGTGCGGGTCTACTTGTATATGGATTTTTTTTTCAATAAATACCAGTACTGTTTTTGATCCACAGTTGGAAGTCTACAGATGCAGAAGGCCAATTGTATGCATTTGACACAAGTGAATGAGCATCCTTAAGTGCTGGTATCCATGGGGGTCCTGGAACCAATCCCCATGGATACCAAGGTTAGTTAAGTTTTGCGGGAGTCAAAAATTATACATGGTATTTTCACTGCATGAAGGTCAGTGCTCCTAAGCCCCACATTGTTCAATGGTCAACTGTATTTAGCTTCTATAAATAAATAAATAAATAAATAAATAAATAAATAAATAAGAATTCGGGTTTCTACATTAATTTTGGGTACAGCCGCATCCTATAGCACTTTTGAGTTCCGCAAACTATGGGCACAAGGCTACTCAGTTATTTTAGAAAATAATGTATTTAACTGTGATTTAAGCAGAATCTGGAAATCACTGATATAAGAAATTCTCTGTTATAAAAAAATAAAAGTTTTATTTTACTCATGAATGATCCAAGTTTATAATATTAAGAAATGTATCACCAAGATATTTTCAGTAAAAGAAAAACTCTCATCTAAAAGAAATGTTTTATTTAACTTTCAGGAGATAATTGTGTGAACTTATAGGGATGAATCACCTTTGAATGAGAACCAATTAGTTCTGTATGAAAGCACAAACAGACTTCAACCCTGACCTTTACATTCCACATTGAGAATGTACTGTAGAATCTTTCAGGTGGGTGTGAAACAATTCACTGTGAAAATGTTAATGGGCACAAAAATTTTCATTGTTTAGCAATTTTGACAATCATATATATTTTCTAGAATAATTATTTTGTTTTGTTGAAAGAAAACATTATGTTCTTATGTTAAAACTGCTAAAAAAATTCCAAAATTTGAGGATGATTTGAGAAATCATTTTCTCTACATTGAATCTAATTTCAAGTCACAGCCTCATTAGCCTTATAAAGTGCAATGTCCAGTAAATTCTGTATTAGTTAGCCATGAAAACCTAATAAGAATAATTGCAATTTATATATGGCAAAAGCTACTGGAAAACCACAGTTAGTAGGAGTGATAGATTATTTAAGTCCTCACTATCACAGTGACAGAGTATGCAACAATAAAGAAGAAACAGCAAAACAAAAACAAATTAAAAAATAATAATAACTCTGTGGCAATGGTGAAATAAATATTTTCTAAACATAGTAGAACTATAAAAGTGTAGTTCACATGACCTCAGACCTCAAGGGATTATATGCTTATTTTCAAATTTAATTGGAAGAGAATGTCCTTGACCACATTTTCCATGTCCCTTTTGCCAACATTTTTTTTAACTTGACTCTGTAATTATCATCTTTGCCAATAGAAATAGTTCTTCATTAGCAAACAACTTGCATTATTAAAGTAGATAACATTTTATTTTAATGTATACTTTATTATTCAAACAAAATGCATTTATACCTTCTGATGGGTGTTTTTAATTACTTTATCTTGACTTGTTGACATGTTAACATATGCTCTGCTTTTTAAATTAGACCTATGATTTCTATATGAACTGCCTTAGAAACTGGAAGACTCTGCAACCAGGACAGGCAATGGAAGCATACCAACTAGACCTATTGAGGATGTATTCCTGGCCACCAATTGCTATGTCACTGTGGCTTTTAATAAGATAAAATATTTGAAAGATGATTTAAACATGGACAATCAATCTCTAGTAATTATTTAGTACCCCTGTTCTGTTCTGTTGTTTTGTTTTGTTTCCACAAACATTTGCACCATCTTTCTTTGGAAAAATTACTGCCCCCATGTTGTGTTGCCTTATGGGGAAGGGTAAGAAGACCTAGAGTGTTATCACATAAACCAAGGATCTAATTTCTTCATCTCATTACTTGACAGAGAAAGGGAATAAGTTCTAATCTGTTTTCTTAATCATATATTCTCTACTTAGAATTTAAATATTGAAACAAAAGCATGCAAAGATGGAAGGATATTTGCAATCCATTATATTCATCAATATCACCAGTCAGATAATTTCTTTTAAGGAACCATTTCTGTAATTTCTGCTTCCTAAGTTTCCAGAGCTTATTTTGTTTTTGACCATTTCTCTAACCTTTATGTTGATACTGTGAGGTATCAATATCCTTCTAATACAGTCCTTTTTGGACAAGATTTTTGGGTTTTGTCCTCCCTCCCCCTAAATAAAGCTTGTTTCTATAGCTAGTATATTGCAAAAAATGAGGGGGGAATTTTTGTTACCCCACCCTAGAATTGTTGACCAATAAAAAAAATTGAAAATAGAATCCATAAGAATTCCAGATTATAAGTAGATCTGTCAACATTAGGTACTACACACTTCTCTCTGGTTTTCCTAAAAAAAAAATGAACTGTCAACTAAATTTCAGTGCTTATACCTTTAAGTAATCTGGAGAGGAAAGAACAATGGAAGTTAGCAGTGACTTGGCCTTTACAGAGATCGGAGTTCATAGTAAAGAGATCTTCCTACATTCCCTGTGATCCTTTGAACTTCACAAAGTGATGTAAGGGAATACTCAAAAAGAATTATTCACAGAGATCGAAGGTCTGCTTTATGTACTAAACTATGCCCTGTGCAGTCCCATCCATACGTTGAAGTCCTAATCCCCAGGACCTCAGAATGTGACTATCAGGAGAGAGTTGTTAAAGAGGTAATTAATTTTAAAAATGTCATTAAGGTAGACCCTGACTAATATGACCAGTGTGCCTACGTGATGAGTAAATTTAGACAGATACATGCAAAGGGAAAAAAATGAGACAGAGAGGAGACAGCTATCTTGAAGTCAAGGATAGAGGCCTCAGGAAAGGCCAACTCTGCAAATACTTTGATCTCAGACTTCTTGCTTCTAGAACTGTGAGAAAATAAATTTCTGCCATTTAAGCCACTTCTTTTGTGTGTGGTCATCCTAGCAAACTAACAGTCTACAAGGAGGGAAAACTATTAGCTTTGTCTCTAGTTGACTCACACAAGTCATGTTACTGAAGCATTGTGGACTATGGTGAGGGAGATCTCAGTAGAAGTTAATGTATCCCCCAGTAATGTTATTGTCTCATGGAAACATAAATCTTAAGACTCGGTCTTCAATTGAAGTTCCCAGCAGGTGGGAGACTTATGATAATAAACAGCAGCAGAAAAATTATATTGAAATGTATATCTGAGAGAGAGGTGTCCCTCTGTAAGTCTCAAGCATATTCCACAACCCTTAAAGATTTTATGGCACCACATGAGAAAGCACAAAGATTACAAGGAAAGTCAGAGTTTATCAATATCTCACTTGGAATTGGCATAGAGTGTGGTAAAGCTAGTGGTGGATGCAGCTAGTATTCTTGGAATTGGCCTTTTTTTTAATTTTAAAGTCTTTTTAAAAAATTTATTAGGGTGACATTGGTTAATAAAATTATAGGTTTCAAGTGTACAATTCAATAATATGTCATATGTATATTGTATTGTGCGTTCACCACCCGAAATTTCCTTCCATCACCATATATTTTAATTGATGTCAGGAAGCAGGGCAGGTCTAAATGCCATTTCCCAAATTAAAAGCACACCCATCATCTACACAGATACCATCACACCAGAAAAGATCAGAGAAAGACCAGAGCAAATGTTCTGTAGCCCTATCATCTGTATGTGATGTATAAAATGTCCCTTGTTTTCCTTATTTATTTTCTTTCCCTAAACAAGGAAAATCTTGTCCAAAAAGGACATGAAAGACATTGCCTCAGATCCTGACTCTATCCGCACCTACAATCCAAGGAAAGTAAAAGACCATTGACCCTTTCAAATTCCCAAAGCCTGACAGCAATAGAGAAGAGTTAGAAAGATAACTTTTAAATTTGTTATAGATTTTTAATACAATAAAGTCAAGGTAAACTATAGGCTCTGCCTAGTGTATTTTTAAGAAACAGAGTTAGGAATTCAACAAAACATAGCTGAAGGTAAGAATTGTTTAGAAAGTTGTATACCACTCTAATAGAATCCCAACATATATAACATTTTGACACAGTCTACAAGAACAATCTTTCTTTAAAACAATAAATCTTCATTTGTTTCTATTGCCTACTGGATAGAACATGAGATTTTTTAAATATCTTTCTTAAAATTTAAAAAAAATATTCTTTAAGACATATTGGTATTTGAAGTCTTAAAAATTTTTGCTGATATAAGTACTTTGAGTACTTAATGTACTGAATAGGAAAAAAAAATCCACTGTTAAAAGTTGTGACCAGTAAAGGACATATTTAATTCATATCTACAAATGTTTGATCTCTTTTATAGTTTACCAAGAATCTTTTTGAGGTCTTCTTGATATTTGAAATACTTCTCGAGAATATAATCTCCAGTATCAATTCATGTGATGATTGCAAATAATTTTACTCAAGATAATCTCTAGAATATAAATTATAAAATGAATTTATAGAGTATGTATATTGTAGAAAATTAAGTTGTACCTGATAGTCACCACATTTATTTTGGTCATTCCAGAATTATATAAAATTTTAAAGTTTTATGAGTCAAAAAGTTCCAGACTTTCCAGGATTGGATTATATATTTCAGATTCACCAATAATAAAATGTTCTTTGAGAATCATCACTAGAATATACAAATACTGATTTCATTAATACCCGGTATAACCTGCCTACCTAATTTTCATATCCTAAACATTGCTATACAAATTAAAAACTGAAAACTCCTAGCAATCTACATTATTATGTTTTTCAAAGTAATAGTACTTCTACATCTATAATCTTTTTATGGAAAAAAATAGGATAAATTCAAAAATAAAAATAAAAAAGTAACATGAAATAATATAAAAGTAGGACTACCATGGCGACCTGCCCAGCATCAGTTAATAATTACTTATAATGTAATATGTTTTGTGAGTAGTGAAAGCATATAAAAGTTGGAGTAATGAATTATCTGCAGATATAATATAAACACTAACTTCTAGGTTGAAGATGAACACTGAAGTTTAGGTGGCTCAGAGTTAATATGT
The DNA here is from genome assembly GCA_004027375.1 of Macroglossus sobrinus. Lineage (NCBI taxonomy): Eukaryota > Metazoa > Chordata > Mammalia > Chiroptera > Pteropodidae > Macroglossus > Macroglossus sobrinus. Next base: position 95,228 of record PVKZ01000837.1, read on the forward strand.
GTCAGAACAAAATCAGAAAAAAATATTGATTCACTGAGAGACAGTAGCTGAGAAAGCTGCTGGGCTGGTTATTCACCTGGGGTTAGAACTCAGACAAAATGAAAACAGAAAAGAAATAAGCAAAAAGCATAACACATGACATGGAGAAAATCTGATTTCAGGTTTTTATACACGGCAATTGATGCTTATTAATTGGGGAAGCTGCAGATTCCTTATCCTTTTTGTGTAGTTTAGCCAAAAAGATTTTTTTAACTTAAAAAATTTATTGTGAAGCATAATTATGAAGAAAAATTATAAAATATATGTTCAGTTTTAAATAATTATAAAGTAAATACCTGTATAACTTCCACCCAGTTCAAGAAATGAAAATAAATGCCAGCATACCAAAAGCCACCCTACTTATGGGCTCCTCTCTTGTTATAACTTCAATCTTCTTCTGTGGTAATTACTAAATTAAACTAAAGGGATTCATTTTTAAAATTTTTATTTTAATCAAACCAGTGCACACATATTAAAATAATCATTGTTCATCATTATAGATATTAGCACCCTTACACTCCAATTTGTCAGAACCATTAAGTTCACTAAGTTCCCAACCATAATGCAAACTAGAATCTTTTGACATAACTCTATTGGCTCAAAAAAAAAAAAAAACACCACAAGTAGAGCATCTTAATATTAACATAACAATCAGATTGGTGATTTTTAAGCAAGAGACTGGGAAAGTTCATATAACTTTCTATATACATGTATATGTATTCAGGTACAGGACAACTACGTGGGTGTGTATAAGTGTGTGCATACAGACATTTATGTATCCATCCCACATTCTGCATGTCAATGAATACATGGCTGTACATGTGTATAATCCACACAAACATACACTTTAACACACAATTTTCTTTATTTTGTGAAAATATCAGAAGCTACTATTTGAATATGCCAAAATATTTTTAATTCTTTATTATAGGTGATTATAATTTTTTAGTTTTTTATTTATATTCTAAAATAAGCATAGATAATTTTCTAAAGAGAAAAAATATCAAAAACACTAAATTCATTCACAAGAATCACAATATTATAACCTTAAGTTTCTTTCCACTATTTTCCCTAATATTGATTATGAGCTATTATTTGATTAAATCACAAAAAGTGTTTACTTCAAAATTAACTATATCAACTATTGGTTTCTGGTTTCAAATTACTAAGGAGGAAACTGAACTACCGACATTATATATATATATATATATATATATATATATATATATATAATTTAAACCACTGAGACTGTGCTGTACAGGTTTTTATTGTTAAACCTTAAACTTTGCAGCATCATTTAAAACTAAGGACTTAATAAATATTAGATAGAAATCTGTGAAGGTTTTGGTTCTGTTTACTGGATTATAAGCAGCATATAGCCTTTATAATTGGCAAATATTGAGCAGAAAAATATTGCTTTTTCTAACCTCTTAAAACATGGAAATGGAAAGAAAATGTCAAAGTAAAACGTAGATTTTTATTAAATGTAATGGAAGAAAGGAGGAATTGATTTTTATTTACTGTTAACTAATAAGAAAATTACCTTCTGATCATTGTTTCTCAAGTCTATTTAGCTATAGGAAAATTCTAGCTAACTATCACTGGAATTATGTCCACAATTTTTTAAAGAGAATTTAACAAGCCAGCCAAATATAAATGTATTCCCATTATCAAAGCAAACTGAAGATAAATAGTGAAGGCAAATTAAATATCTAGGACATTAACACACAAATCAGGAATAATAAGAGTATTAGCAATTGTGCACACATAGAAAAGAGTCTTAAGATGACACATGTACCCCTTAGCATAACAAGAAATAGAACTCAGGCTTTGCTCTCAGGAAGTCCCTTACCTCTCTGGCCCACTGCTTCTTCATCTGTATAGTGAGCAGGTAGATCTGCATATCTCCTTCCTGTCCTGACATATTATGTGTAGTATCACAGGAAAATATTTGGTCTTTGTCCCTGGTCCCTGACACAGAGTTCCTAAAACACTTCGAATATCCTAAGTGATAAGGGTGATAGGAGCACCTTTTGTTCTAATGAGCTGGTGATAGCAAGCCCCTAGATAGCCTCAGGATGGGGTTTACTTTCAGCCCCATTCCCTGACCTCTAGGGAAGGGGAGAGAGGCTGAAGGCTGAGTTAATCACTAATGGCCAATGATTCAATCAATCGTACCTACCTAATAAAACTTCCACAGGAATCTCTAAACTTCTGAATTCTGAGAACACATTGAGATGCTGCTAGGAGGGTAGGGTACCTGAAAGGGCATGGAAGCTCTGTACCTCCCCTCTATACTTTGTCCTATATATCTCTTCCATATATCTGTTTCTGAGTTGTATCCTTTAAAATAAACCAAATAAATAATAAATAAAGTATTTTATTGAGTTCTGTGAGCACTTCTTACTAATTATTGAACCTAACAAGGGGGTTGTAGGAAGCTTCAATTTGTAGTCATCAGAGCAAAAGTATGGGTACTCCATTTGTGGCTAGCATCTGAACTGAGGGCAGTCTTATGGGACTAAGTCCTTTAACTTGTAGAGTTTGACTCTAACTTGGAGTAGTTAGAGTTGAATTAAAATGTTGGGCACCAGGTGTCACAGAATCAGAGAATTAGAGAATTTGAAGAATCGCTGATTGATGTTATAAAAGAAAATCTCAAACTATGAATCTTATAAGGAAAATGTTTTACATGTTTTTGGACTCTTCAGTTACAGAAAGCAACTGCCCTTGAAATACACAGGAGTCACACCCTGCTACCACCACCTATGTCCTTTAGAATATAAATGAAGAGGAAGGAGACATTGCATTTTAAAGGTTCCTTTTCCTCTTTTGGATGAGGCTTTTTATTGGAAGATTTCCACAAAGGAACTCATTTTGATCCTCCCAACAATACCAAATAGCATAAGATGAGACCCAGAAAAATCGAAGAAATATATAACCAAGAATAATGAAGTTGTGATTTAGATTTGGTTATATCCAATGTCAGTACAATAAAAGACTGTGTGACTACCATAAATTTCCCAAAGAAAATTATTTTTAATGCCACTTAGTAACTAAAGCATAGTCAAGTGAAGATCATATAATCTATGTTGAAGCAGGTTTAGTATGCCATTTTAAAGAATGCAAAACTGATTAAACAGCTTCAAATATTAACTTCCCTAAAGAATTGATTGGAACTAGTATACACTTATATACTACACAAGCAAAAACATGTCATTAGAGAATAAGACTAAGATCAACTACTATGTGCAGATAAGAGTTGGGCAGTTAAGATGGCTGCTAGGAAAAAAACTGATTCATTTAAAATGTTGAAGGAGAGCTCTATGGATGCCCTGGATCACCACAGAGATAAACAAGTAGGTCTTAGAACAAATTAAGCCTGAAACATCATAGGAGGCAAAAATGACAAAACTGAAGCTATTGTACTTCAAACACATCATGAGAAGGCAAGGTTCCTTAGAAAAGACAATAATGCTGGGAAAAATAGAGGGTGGCGGGGAAAGAAGAAAATCAAATATGAGCCAGATTGACTATAAAAGAAGCTATAGGCATGAATCTACAGGAGCTGAGCAGGGATGAAGATAGGACACTGTGGATATTGTTGATTTATAGTTTCTCTGGGAATTAGAGCTGACTCAAAGACAAACAACACACAAACTTATACTAAAGTGTTTTAAAGCAACACTTTACAGTTTAACCTACAAATTATTTTGACTTATAATTATTAATGTGTATATGATGTATAAGAAATCTTAGGTTGTCACATCAGGGAAGAGTGCGTATACCTTTTTTAAAAAACTAATTTAAGATTTTAATTGTAATATTAGTATGGATCTCTTTAGGTTCATCTTATTTGGGACTTTATGGACTTCCTGGATCTGGATGTCTGTTTCCTTCTCCAGATTAGGAAAGTTTTTAGTCATTATTTCTTCAAATAAGTTTTCTGGTCCTCTCTCTCTCTCCTCCTTCTGGGACACCTATAACGTATATGTTTTTCTGCTCAATGTTGTCTCAAAGGTCCATTAAGTTATCTTCACTTCTTTATTTATCTTTTCTTTTTGCTGATTTGTCTCTGTGAGTTCCATTGCTTTGCCTTCCAGCTCACTGATATTTTCTGCTTCACTCAATCTTCTGTTGAACCCCTCTAGTGTATTTTTTAGTTCAATTATTGTATTCTTCAGCTTTATAACTTCTATTTGGAACTTTCTTATATTTTCTCTTTGTTAACGATCTCACTGTGCTCATCCATTCTTCACCTGAATTTGGTGAGCATTTTTCATATTACTTAAACTCTTTATCAGGTAGATTGCTTATCACTATTTCATTAATATCTTTTTCTGAGGCTTTTTCTTATTTTTTTCATTTGGAACATATTCCTTTATCTCCTAATTTTGCCTGTCTCTCTGTGTTTGTTTCTATGTGTTAGGCAAAGTGACCACCTCTCTCAGTCTTAAAAGAGTGATATTTGAGAAGTGACACACCTGGGGCCCCAGAGCACAATATCCTCTGGACACCCAGGCTAAGCACTGAAGGGGCATCACCTGTTTAAGTTGTGCACACCTGCTTGCTGTAGCTGGGCTGTGGTTACATCAGGAGAAGAGCAATTCTCTCACCTGGCTCCTCTGTGGCTTGTGGCCTCTGTACAAAGGTGAGCAGGGCTTTCAGTGGCATGTTTCCACCTGCTCTAGTAGGTAGAGGGAGAGTTCCAAAATAGCCCCTGCCAGTGCCAGCATTAGCAAGGTAGAATGAGATCAGACAAATGGTTCCTTCCAGGGTCTCTTTCCCCAGAGAGAGTCCCAACAGTTCCCTGCCTCTCCAGCAGATGCTTTAAGATTATTAACTGGGTCTACTTTACATATGGTCTAGGTGCTTTCCAACCTGTTTTTTCCCCCCCACAGGGTCCCAAGGTGAGTAAGTCTGTGCATGAACCCTTTAAAAGCCAGTTCTCTGTTCCCTATAGTTCTGTGGTCTTCCTGGGCATAATACCCATTGGTTTCAAAGCCAGGGATTGTGTGGCCTTATCTCTCTGAGCAGGATCTAAAGGTTGGGGAGTCTGATGTGAACCACAAACTCCTCGCTCCTCATTAAAAGTTCTGTATTTTTGAGATACCTGCCAATTGTGAATCTCCATGCCTCAGATGTGGTTGAAACCACATCTCTGTCTCCTTACCTGACTCAATGCTGCCCTTTTACCCTTTGTTGAGGCAGCTCTGTTCATCCAGTTTTCAGATCTTTTTTGGAGAAAATTGTTCCATATGTAGATGTAGATTTGTAGCATTCATGGGGGGGGGTGAGGCCAGAGTCCTCTTACATCACCATCTTGAATCATTCCCCATAAATTTGTATACACATTTTTTTCTAACAGATAAATAGAAAGATGTCTTGAGGAAGAAAACATTTTCTATATCACACACACACATGCACACAATGCCATACTGGGAAATGGTGGTTCTGAATTATGCTTAAATTATGAAAAATGTTATCTATTTTATCCTTATAGCAATCCTCTATAAAGGAATATTATCCTCATTTTAAAGATAAAGAAATTGAGGGTTAGAAAGATTGAAATGTGTCCAACATCATAGAACCAGTCACTAAAAAACACCAAAATAGAACTTAGATCTGATTTCAAAGTCAATACTTTTTTCCTTTTTTTAATGAGATATTCTAAATCTATACAAAGTCAGTATAATACCTATTACCTTCAAAAGCTTTCAACATTCTGCCATTCTTGTTTTACCTATATCTTCACCTTATTTCTCATCATCACAATCAACTATTTTATAACTGCAGTTCTATACTAACAAGAGGAATATTGAAGGATTATCTTTCACTTACACAGTAGTATGAATAAAGGTTCATGGTTATATCTAGATTATACCTGCAACATTTAATGAAGAACTGGAGAATTGAGTGACAATCAGTAGAAGTCATATGTTTTGCTGCACTTGTAGGACAGCATTTTCACTAATAAAGCAAGGCACTCTCAGCAAAAATAATATTATAAAGAGATTACATTTTCAGTAGAGGCCAATATAAAAATACATGTCACGTTTACTTATACAACATGGCTTCTTACTCCTAATTTACATATCTGAAGTATTCCTACAGGGCACCTAATCAATACAATCACTAGAGCATCTAAAAGACCAATTTTATTAATACAGGGACATGCTGATAAGCAAAATAATTTTGTTTGTAGCAAGCAATGCCTGCCCAAGTTTCTTTTCAATGCACCTGCATTTTTATATCTTCATCTGTAATTAAAACTTCATTTTAAATCAATTAATGAATAATTTAGGGCTCAACTTGCCAGAATGCCTTTGTAAGCACAAAATGCATACTTAATTACTAAGAAATATACCTCATAAGTATAATTTATTATATCTGAAGATCTGAGCTTCAAAATCTGAGTACCATCTTAGTGATTTGTTTGCAGAATGTACAATGCATAAAACTATGGTTGTTTTTACACTGTACAGAAATGCAGAATTCTAGAAATAATCATATTTACTTAACATATGATTAATAACCTCCCCTATTGAAATAGCCATAGCTATATTATTTAGCACACCATACACACACTAGAATTTACTGAACCTCTCTTATGATACATTTAAACTACCATCCATTTCCACTGTAGCTATTCTACTTTAGGTCATACCATCTTTACTTGAACTATACTCGTGGTATTCTACTTTGTCCCACCGGTTCCCGTTTCTTTCCCTGCAGATTGTTCTAAATATGGACAATTCTTAAAGTATAGCTCTGATGATTTCATTCTCCTCTAAAAAAAATCTGTCTAATCACTACTTTTTGTTATATCAGAAGTAAATGTGAAAATTGAAGCAACTCCAACAATTCTTAATCAACAAAGGGATTTTTTTAAAAAACCCAGTAAAAACACTGCCATACCATGACATTAAAAACTTATAAAAATTGTTCTGTAATATTTCCCGCATATAACAAACTATCCAAAGTTTTGATTATCTACCTTTTTTTTCTACTCAGCAATACTTAAAAGAGGCTTACAGGCATCTGATACAGCCTAACCAGATAAATGTATCTATTTTTCCACTTGCTCTTTTCTCTTTCTCCATTTTCTTAGTGTAGAACTGTCCTGAGAGAAAAGATACCATTAGATTTCAGGTATTCGATATCCCTATCTTCATAGAAAGGCAGTGAGGAATGCTTGGTGCCTGGCCTAAAACCTATGTGTGACTTTGCAAGCCTAAACATAAGCAATTACAAGGGCTTTACCTGACAGGCACCTTGGGAGAAAGCCACTCCCTGACACCAGACTTGGTGCATAACCAATGCATTATAGTTGTTAGGGGGAGCCGTAGTCAAGGCCTGAGGCCCTTCTGGCTGGTTATGTTCTTTTGCAGATTTGCATTCCTAGCTCAGGTGCCTTCTATAAATATAGAACTTTGTCCTTATTGCTCTCTTTTTGTCCTTACCCCTCCACCATAAAACCAAAGTCTTACCTTTCTATAGCATTAATATGCTCTGATTTTTTTCCAGGTTTGTATTATCTTATAAAAATAGTGTAATATAGATTATGTCATCTCCAAGAAACATACAGACATACACACACACATGGAGTGTGTGTATACACACACACACACACACACACACACACACATACATATATTAAATATATATATATATTTAATATATATATTAAGCTCAATTAAAGTGTATGAAACTGACAGATTGAGAGAAATTTCATTAGATTACACCATGCCATAAAAATCACATTTGTTCTATAAAAATATAAAGTCCTCAAATCATTCTTTAAGATGGAGAATCATAACAAAATAAGTAGTAACTGCAATTTAATACCATAAGTTTTCTATAGATTTTAAAATATCTGAATATTTTTTCTATACTGAACAACATACCAATTTATTGAAGGAAAAGAGTCCTCATTGACATGTGTAATTCATAAGACTATATCAGGCCACTGAACCAAGATACTCCTTAAAGATTTAGGAGTATTTAGCACTGCAAAATACCAATCCACTGAGCCATTTCTACCAGTGACATAGGTGGTATGTCAAGATTTAAACTCACTCATCCTTACTGGTCTCTTCTGTTTTGCTTGTAGCTGTTTATGCTCTGCTTTGTTTCTTGTTAAAGCCAGAGCATTTTAAGAACATTCAGATGTTCTCTTCTACAGAAATCTAATGACCATTGTGTCTCTTTAGATTTCTCCCCATATTTGACATGCTGATAAATGACAGCCTGAAAGACTGACATGGAAACATAAACTCTGTATGTAGATCAGAAACAGAATGAAAAATGGCTCTGTGCTGAAGGTAGATTGAACAATAACATGAACGTTCTTCTGAATGTACATATTCTGCCTGACAAGTTCAGCCCCTGGGAAAATCCCAAAGCTGCAATGCCAAGCTTATCACTTATCTTTTATCTCTGTAGAAGACATTCACCCATTATTTTCTATGAACTGTTGATATCCTTTTCATTGATAGAAGATATTTTACCTGCTTCATTTTCAAACAATGCTTTCTCTAAATACTAAGTATTTCAAAGAAGTTGCCTGTATTTGATTAAAGCAATGTGTTCATCTTAATAGATCACCCGACTTTTTCTTTTGTACTAACTGCTTTCTAGGTTTGTTCCTATAGAGCATTCATCAATACAGAGATTAGGGAGAAAAGAACCAGAATAATTCTTTCTTAAATTTTCAGTAACAAACAGTATCTAATTATTGTACTTTCATCACTTGAAAATGACTTGGTATGTTAATTTAGCTAATTTTTGCAGCACTTTCTACTTGTTGGATGTTGTTTTTTCAGTGGGATACAGCAGTGAACAAAAAAGACATACTTTCCCTTAATGAACCTTATGGTACAAATGGGACTACAGAATTAGGTAGATAATTTTTAAAGTAATAAATTCTTTGGTTACAACTTCAGTAAGTTATCCAAAGATGTTGAAGAAGCATTAAGATTATATTTAAAAATTCCATTTTAACATCTGGGGTCAAGGGATCTTCTTGTGTTTAATGTGTGCAGTGTACATCCCAGTGCAAAAGAAAGGAGCTGGACAGCATTAGAAGACCTGACTCCTCTGTTTTAATTGCAGTTTTTATCTCTTAATTACAGTAACACTTGATACTGAGTAAGATCTTTGTTTCTTGTGACTCTTATTTATGTGTATTTTTTTATATAGGTATAAATAAGTTACTTTTAATAGCACATTAATTCAGGTATTGGAAAAGGCATGAAAATAACAAAAAGCAGAGTGGCCATCTTATTTAGATTATCAAGAACTACATTAGTATGTTATATGTTAATATTATAAATTATAAAACTACACACACAAAAAAATTTAGGAACAAATAATCTCTATATACCAACTAATATATCTGCAAACCATATGATTTTACAATTCCTTTAGGCCAATATATTCACTCACAATATATAGTACAGAAGTGAATTATAATTCATTAATAAGGTTCTCTAAATCATAGAATTTGTATAGTGTTGAGATTTTTCCCAAGACTTTGGAAGATCCAAATGATACTCAAACCAGCAATAGAAATGCCTCTTCTTCAAACAACATAAAACCTCATCAATCTCCAATATCCTTAGTAATGGCAGCCTCCAGGGTTCTAAACAGGGGAAGGGTCTTAAGAGAAAAGATATCTGTATTCATTATAGAAGGAAGTAAAGACATGTTTTCCTACCCTACATATCTACAGAATAATCCCTTTGTAATTCACAACCCTCCCAATATACTAACAGACACTCATATACACACTCCTTCCTCCCAATTGCCTCTGAGGTCTACTTTCACACCATAAGCCAAGACCTATCTACAAGGCCAATATTTCTGTCTTTTAGTTAATCTGAGGTTGTTGACTATAATCAGGTTATATTTCTGGCAGATGTTACTCTCATTATTTTTACTACCCTGGGTTCTGGATTTCCTATAAGTATTAACATAGAAAATAGAAAGGAAAAACACCTTTTTCCCTTTATATTTTTATTCCTCAATAGTACAATTTATATAACTAAAATCCTTATAATCATTTCTAATATTTATAATATTTTTAAAAGGCAAAAACAAGCATAATCCGGAAAACAGCACTAGAATTTGAAACTTCTCAGTAACCCTTGAGGTAATTTCTCCTTTAAGGGAAGAATTCCTCACAAGTGACAGAAATACATTTTAAATGTGATTTATGTAATAACTATTAATTTTCACTTAATCTAATTCCAGGCTTCTTCTTTCTCTCTCTTTGACCCAGAATTTTGGAAAATACTTTATAAAAATCCACTCAGAAAAAGTGGATATAGAGATATAGAGAGCTGAAAGAAGAGTCATTCTCATCTTTATAATAAAAAAAAGGAGGAGTTCAAATAAAAGACTTTTTATAAGATGAATAAGGTCTGAGGAGGTAATGTATAACATGGTGACTATGGCTGATAACACTGTTTTGTATAATTCAAATTTGAATTATATTAAGAGAATAGTATATGTTCTCACCATCACCACCCCCCACCCCACACACACACAAAATATGTGAGCTGACGATGTGTTAATTAACTTAACAGGGAGAAGGGATATTTTCAAAGTGTATATCAAATTATCACATTGCACACTTTAAATATTATACACTTTTATTTGTCACTTATACCTCAATAAAGCTAAAAAAAGAAAAAGAGAGAGAGAGAGAGAAACTGATATGTTGAGGTTGTCAATTGTTTTAAAATTAAACCATTTGTATTAACTTGTAATGTCTACCATAACCAAGTACCACAGACTGGATGGATTGAACAACAGAAATTTATTTTCTCACAGTTCTAAAGTCTGGAAATCAGGACCAAGGAAAGTTTGTTACTTCTGAGGCCTCTCTCCTTAGCTCTATCTTCACACCGTCTTTTGTTCATGTCTGTGTCTTAACATCTTTTTATAAGGCCAAGAGTCACCCTAATAATCTTGTTTAATTTTAATTGACTCTTCAAAAATCCTATCTCTGGATTCAGTCATATTCTGAAGCACTGTGAGTTAGGACTTCAACATATGGATTTTGAGGATAAATGGTCACTCTACAGTCACATAACACCATAACACCATTATAACTATTTGTTCTCAAGTTAGTAAACCTCATACTCATCCTGTCCTGCTCTCTAACTCTGCTCTCTTTCATCCTTTCCATGGAACAGAGAAGGAAATTAGAATGTTTAACTGGATTAAACAGTTTAAGAATATTTAAGCTGGTTGTACTATGACAATACCCAACCATGACTTGAATGATTTTGTCTCATTTCAAAGACTGTGCTATTCTCAACCTAAAAAGGGTCTACTTTTACAGCATTCTTTAGAAATTGGAAAAAAAGCTTGCATGAGGTGGGGTAGGTGTGAGGGTGGAATAGGGGCATAAGACAGGTCTGGGTTCAGATTTCAGGCCTACTGCTTACTTGCTGTATGATCTCAGGCAAATTACTTAACTGCTTTGGATTGCAGTTTTAACATGAGAAAAAATCAGGATAACTTTTTGCATTGTTTTAAATGGTATAAGCAAAGATGTTTAAAGCATTAGACATCTGATATAGTTCAGCCTTCCTTCTTTCCTCTTCCTCTTCTCTACCTCTATTTCTTTCTTCCTTTTTTAAAAATTTTAATTGTGATTGAAATAACACAAACACATACCTACATATTTTTCCATCTATTTCTTCCCCTTTAAGCATGGTTAATCTACCATTTTCCCAAAGATATGGCTAGATATAAAGCAACTTCTTATCTTTATAGAGTTGGCCTATAGGGCGATGCACAAGTTAATCTATTTTCCTAAATATAATTTTTCACCTGGAACTATGTCTGGAAACAGGATCTTCCCACATCCTCTGTCAAACTGAACTCCGAATTAACTTTCTTAAAGGAAAGGAAATTTTCAGACCCCACTTTTCTTTGTTCATATAAGATAAAGTCAAAATATAAACTGACTCTATAAAGCATGGATATAGCTGTAATGATAAGTATGAGATGATTGGTTATAAAAAAGAATTATTAAAAAATTAATATAAAATTTATTTTAAAAAATTAAAATATTTAAGCTTAACCACTGTATAAAAGAGTAGAAAGAAACCACTTCCATCAGTTCAATTATTTAAAAATTCAACTTCATTAGCAAACTTCCTGCATCAGGAAATTCAAGTAATGAAGTGTGCAGTTTGATTAGGAAAACACTCACAAACTCAGCTGCTTCAATATGCAGCTCATCTATTCAATTATCCAGAAAACCTAAGGACACGTACTATTGGGTCTTTAAATTATGAAATGGGATTAACCATGAGTGCATCTTATTAAATCGATTATACTCCTTCTCTCTTACATACATACCTCTACCAACATCACCAGAATAATCAGTTTGTTTCTGTTCCTTTTGAACAGAAATGACTGCAGTCTGCCAAAATGTGATAACATAACTGGACACAGACAAAGAAACAACAAAACTGCAGGTTAGTCAAATCTTGTTTTGTTAATTGCTTATCTCTTTGCAGGAAAACAGCAAACAATAACATGTGGTAGGGGGATGGAGATGTCATACTTTCTCATCCCCAATTAATCAACAGGACTCTTTTGCAGTGGGAACAAAGATGGTTTGGAACCCTGCAAATTAATTTGAACTTCAATGCCACTACATACTAGCTGTGATAAAGTGGTAAGTTATTCCACACAGGGTTTTGGGGACAGTGATATTCTGTGAAGGAGTAAAATTAACTACTAATAACAAAAATCTAATTTGCCAACACAAAATATTGACATTAAAATAAATAAACCAACAAGCAGAACAAAGACTATCTCAGCACTATTTCAGAAAAAAAAGGGGGGGGCGACATACATTTTAGCATTCAAAATATTGAGAAGTTCCAATTTCAAAATAAGTGATCATTCTTTAAATTGAAAGGTGAAGGAGGATGAGAGAGAGATTGATCCATGGAAATGTCACTAATATGTAATTACTTGTTTCATTTTTCCATGTCAGTTTTCTATGTCTCTGGACTGTTGAAAACATCACATTTATCTGTGGATCAGTTGACTATGGATAAGTGCTTGGAAGGCATAAAGAGAATTGATTGGTTTCTTATTTCTTATTTGTAAAATAAAAATATGGCCAATTACTCTCTAAATATTGACACAGAAGTAAAATGAAACAATGGATGTAAAAATTCCTTGAAAAATACATAATAAGTGCTAAAAAACTGAATTAATCTCTTTGTTCCTGTCTTGAATGAACACTGTCAAGGAAAAAAGGACAGCGCCCGATCCAGGCACTATTAGGTGTACGAATTTGGGAAAATAAATGCATGAGTTTATCATAGGCTAAATAATGGACCCCAAAGATATTATAGTCTAATCATTGGAATTTATAAATGTTACTTTTTATGAAAAAATTGTCTTTGAATATTTATTAATTTAAGGATCTTGAGATATGAAGATTAACCTGGATTATCCTAGTGGGCCCTAAATAAAATCACAAATGTTCTTATAAGAGAGAGGCAGAGATTTGACACACACACACACAGACAAGGCAGTGGAAAGATGAAAGCAGAAGGAGATTTAAAGATGTTGACTTTGAAGACTAAAGGAATGAAGCCACAAGCCAAGGAATGGAGAAGCCACCAGAAGCTCAAAAAAGCAAGGAGCAGATTTTCCCCTAGAACCTGCAGAGGGAGGGCAGCCCTACTAACACCTAGATTTTAGACAGCCTTACTAACACCTTAATATGGATTTCAGACTCTGGCCTCCAGAATCATGAGAGAAAATTTTCTGTTGTTTTAAACCACTAACTTTGTAATAATCGGTTATAGCAACTATGAGAAACTAATAAGAATTCTTAAGATGGTGGGATGGAGGGGTCTGATATTTGTGTCTTAAGGAAAGCGGGGAGGGGAATAGAAGGATAACAAATCTTCCTTAACATAAACTTTATCCAAAAATGGCTGGAAAATTTTCATTGTGATTCATGCACATCTTTGTCTTCAACAAAACATCTCATTCAGGGATGACAAGGCCAGACACAGACCCTTCCCATTTCTCTGTAGCTAATTTCCCATTCTTTGTCTCCGGAGCAATTAACTAAACTGAGAACTCTATCCCCAACCCTCACCCCATACTAGATAACACAGAGATAAGCATTTCTCATTTAGTTAACTGAATGAGACATCCTCTCATTATAAAACAATCACAACTTTAATCACTCTTCCTGTAACCTGGTTACTTCCCTCTCTAAAATTTAAGGCAAACTGTGCTGCTGAGACACTGCCATCTTGGGTTAGCATGCTCTTCCTGTTTTAGCCCGAATAAAATCAATTCAATTGCTTGGAGCATTTCTGTCTTCAGTAGAAGTTATTTATCAAAATAAAATTTGTAATTAGAGGGGGCCTGTGTCAAAGAGCCCTGGTACTGAATTAGTAGCTTTTCAAAAAAAGGAAAAAAAGGAGATGTAGTGGTTTAACAGTTATTCTTGGCACCTCTCAGAGTTTGAGTCTGTGCTCCCTGCCTGTTGCCCTAACCCTATTATGAGTATTAATCACTTTATTCTACATTGTAAGAGAGACCAGTTAGAACTACTATAACCTCTTTCTGGTACATTTTTAAATCTCAGCACAATTAAATCACAATTAAATTAGGCAACCAGAAATTCTAATAGCAAGAACTACTGTTAACACATTAAAAAACAGAACAAAATAAAACAAAACAAAAAACTCTCCAGTTTTATCTGCTCGTTTACTTGAGAGATGAGAGAGGCCATAAGTTAAAAACAAGCTTGTTTTATTTCAAAGGAAAAAACTGAAATTAAGAATCATACTGCTTTCTTACTTTTGTATATTGAACCAGTATTCTAATACCACCTTTTGTATATATATTAAAAATGAATGCTTCCATTCTATATAACTATTAAGAAAAAGCCATGGTTGGAAAACAACGGTGAGGAAGAAAGAAAATATGAAATGGAAAATAAGATTTATTCATAGCAATGACAGTGAAGCCAGCTGAGAGAGACAAGAGTATGAGTGTTAGACTGGGGTGGACAGAAGAGGTCCTGTGGGTTCTAACAAAACCTGTCCAGTGATTGTCCAGGTGACTTGATGAAGGTGACAGTCCTCATTTGTAAAGTTAAAGGGCTCAGTCTGTTGAAATCTCTGATCTCTCTAAGTTGAAAACGATTCATTTTAATTTAACAAATATACTGTCTGTTAGGCAAGGGCATTTATTGGTAGGTGCTGAAGTGAATATGCAGATTCTCAAATTTCTTTAGTCTATTTTAAATGCGAAAAGGAATGCATGTTGGTAATTGAGTAAATGAAGCCTTATGCAAGTATATAATGTAGGTGGTGATGCCAGTTGTAATACTTAAATAAGTCAAGTACCATGGAGACAAAGAGGAAAAAGCCATATGTATCTTGGTTAAGTGGGTACAGAATAATGGATCAGATTACTCTATATGTTTGTACATTTGCACTTTTCACAGAAACCTTACATGTTGCATACTTTTTCCTTTACTTTTATTCCCTCAAATAAATACAACTACTATTTTTAAGGTATCAGTAAGATTTTTGATAAGATCATAAAAATGCAATCACATCACTGCATGCTATAAATCTATGTTACAGGAGAGCAGATGTAAAGATTGATACTTGATGGGAAAAGCAGTCACTTGGTCCAGAGGCCTCAGAAACTATCTATCATGCCTGCAATATACAGAGGCGAGACTGCCTCTAAAAAATACCGCAGAAGGGAAAATGCTGTGTGTGAAGCCAATTTTTTCGGATGGCTCCATGCACTGATGAATTTAAGCCAGAGTGACAATGGTATGGTGGTCTCTTTGACCAATACAGCAGGAAATGAATGGCTTAGGTTTTTTTTTTTTTTAATCAAATATCTACCAACAATTAATTTGAGTCTGAAATGCAATACAATGAACATGGAATAATAGCAAATAAGGATTTCACAAATTATTGCAAAATTCAGTTTTAATTTGAAAAAAGCTGGCAGGACTTATCTTCTGCTCATTCCTTCCTGTTACTGTCCCTAGACAATGTCATGCTATTAAACAAACTCCCCTTTGTCAAATGTGTAAGCAAGTATCACACAGGAAACTGAGCATGAGGTCCTAGTGCTAATTAAAATCCATTGTTACTTTTCATTCCTTCAGTACATATTTAATTTTTTTTTATATGTAAGATTTGGAAACATTGAAAAATCTATTTAAATCAAACATTAAAGCTCAATCCCTAAATTAAAAACAATTGCATAATTTAATCCTTGCTACATTATGAAACAACATGACATACATTTATGAGCTGAAGAAAAATGAGTTGGAGCAGGTACATCCCTTCCTTTCTCTATGTCATGTCAATGTTATCATTTAGCAATGTTGCTGAGACTATACAACCATTTTAAAGTAATCTGAACATATCCCCCGACTGAAAATTTGACATTCGTTTAAGCCCTTGTTGATCCATTTCAAGTTTCCTCCAACTATTAAAGACAAACCAGAGATAAGATAATTTTCTAAATGTCCCTGCCAGGATTTCAGAAGTTATAAGCAGTATGCGGAGCCCAGGGATATATCTAAGACTAAGTATGTCTCTAATGCAAACCTAGAAAATTTCATCATAGCTCAGGTATCATAAATATAATAGCAGCCATAATGTTTTCAAAGATGGCAACGCATTTGCCAGTGTTTATCACGAATCAGAGTTCCCTAAGTAAATTCAGACAGACCAAAAAGCAACAGTTTCCATATCTCCAAACAGTTTTTCCCTCTCTTCCTAAAGGCTAGAAGAATACAGCAGAATTAGATTCCTTCTAATGGGAATTATTAGAGGAGAACAGTATGGCTCCCTGACTCAGGATTACTCAGACTGTGCTGCTTAGTCTATGACCATTATATTCCTCATGTAGTAGTGATTTGTTTAGGAAGGACTCAGCCTCAAGAAAACAGTCATGGACCAGCAAAGTTCAAGGCACAGGCACTTACTAGTTTTCTAAGAAATTTTAAAAGAGTGATCTATTATTAATTTAGGTGGTTTAACAAATATTTATTAGGTGCATATAAATCCCACTCACTAGACATGGTCCTTCCTTTCAAACATATTCTGTGTAAGATATTTTTACAAATGTTTTAACTATTGAAAAATGTTATTATAAAACTTGTACAAATAATAATAAAGACATAGATATGAAGTAAGTTACAAAAGTACATTAAGTGGGGAAGAACTGAAATTAAAACCCAGAAATTCTGAGTTTCAATCTAATGTAGGTTTTTTCCCCACTAAAATATTTTGCTGCTAATTTGCGAAAGTATCATAAATATATCACGAATTCAACAAATATTTCAGAATAGAATGGTTTAAAAGTCTTCATAAAATATTATTTTTAAGTTAATTAGAAAGATAATACGATCAGAAGTTTTTATTTAAAAAATAGTAAGCCAGGCATAGAGTTTTTATTTCAGAAAAAGAAATATGTTCCATATGTTATGCAGTATAGACTGTAAAGCCTACTTAAAAAAAAAAGAGAGAGAGAGAGAAAGTTTATAAAAATCAAGAACTTAAGGAAATTATCTAATTGAGGGAACCTAACATATCACTATGATGTACAAAGCTACAAAAATAAATTCACTTGTTCACATTTTTCTTAAAAGTTAATATACATGGGAGAAAAACTGAAACATAATGTTTATGAGTGACTAAATGTTGAATAAAAGCTGAGAAGTCTGATAACGGCAGAATCCATTGTCTATTATATACTCAACACCTTGAACATAACTTTTGAGAGATAACCTGAAGAAAGGTTTTTAAAGGATAATGTAACTAAGATGCATAGTTCTGCAATAAACTGGTCATTTAAGTAAAGAATATAACTTTGTTCTAAGAACTTCATATTTAGCTTCAATAGATGGTGTCTGAAAATAGGCATAGCTGAAAATTCTCCAAGACAATTTTGTTAAAAATGAAGAGGTAAGTAAACCCTTTATTACATAATGCTAAATATAAGAATGAATTTTTAATTAAAAAGTTCTATACTTAAAAAAGCTCAAAAATTGCTGAGATAGTATTAGATAAAGTTGAAGGGCTGATTTTATTCTCTCTCTAAAATAAAGTTCTTTCTTTTTATATCTCTTTTTGTATACATCATATTAAAGGCACTGTGAAATTATTCCCACATTTACATTGTTCATTCATTTATACATAAAGATACACAGGTCATCAGAAAATGTACTGTATCCTCAAAAAGGTCTGGAATCTTGCTTATGCCATTGCTGCAGTACACAGATGGTGGTTAGCACAGCTGGAATCTTTAGATATTCAAAAATGCAATAAGGCTTCAAATAATATTGTAGAAAAACAAATTCGAGGATGAAAAATTCTGAGGACTTGTTAAGCATATACATGTTAACATGTGGAGCATATCACATTAGGTGAATCACGGAGCCATTCTGTTCATATTTCTGCCTCTGGTAGTTGCCACAGGAAACCTCAACAATTAATTTAATTAACCCCATAATAGCAGCTTTGAATGTATGCTGAGAAAATTCTAAGCTCAATAATGTAGTGGTTAATGGATCAATCTGTAAATTATCAATCCCCTGCTATGATGTTTACATTAGTATATTAAATGCTTTTGATTAGAGGGGATAAATTAGGAAGAAAGGGAAACAATGGACGAACCAAAACGAGTTTTTTTTCCTAAAAAAAACTCAGTTATTGGATAGAAGTGGATATCAGACTTGTATCTGTAATGTTACTTGAATTTTTATAAAAATAGAAAGAAGTTGAAAAATTTTTCAGAAATGACATTCTTAAGTTAATTGTAATATAGCTATGTGACTACATGACATGAAAATTTTAAAAGTATGTCTAAAATATATTTTAATAAAATTTATTTCCTATAAAATGCTAACTTTGCTATAAAAGTGTGATTTCTGCAAATTACTTATTTTCTCTGTCTTTGAGTTTACACATGTAAAAAATGAAGATAATAATTTTTACTCTACATAAGTTTTGAGATTAAATAAGTTCATGGAGGTAGCATTTTGCATAGCACATACTAAGAAATCAGTAAATACTGTCTGTTTTTATATTATTTTTATAACCTTGTAATGATTTCCATGACAAACAAGTATTACTTTTATAATATAAAAAGAAATATTCAAATTTGATGTTTTTGAGTGCTCTTATACCTTACGAGCAGGAACATAAAACCAACTATTATTACTCTAATATAAATGTTAAATATTACTTTTATCTTGAAATGAAAGAAGAGTCCTAAAAGTTTAAGGAGTAGTGATGGTGCATGCATTTTTATCTGTCTTAAAGTTGCAACTTAAAATGTATTCTCCATTTTGAAGTAACAGAATATTAAAGGTGTGAAGAAGTTGGAAAAGGTTTGAGTTTCTGTTAGTCTCGATTAATTAAAACAAGGTTATCTGTAAGGCTTTCTCAGTCCTGTTGTAATGAGATTTTGGGTTTTAATGGATCATCACTGAGACTAGGCCGCATGAACAGGAGCGCTGAGGAGGAAGTGAAAACTGATGCAGCAGTAATTAGAAATTTTGTCCCAGTTGTAAAGAATGGCTTTAGCTGGTGGTCCAGTATATATAGTGTATAGTGGGTACAGTTCATTTAGACATGTTTGGATAGACAACTGTGTGAAAAAATTGAGAGACAGAAGGTTTAAGCAGGCAGGTGGGACACAGCATTACAAGCAGCAGGAAATAGTAGAAGTCAGTGAGCATCACTGTCATTTTAGCTATCTGATGATTGAGGTCAGGAAGAGAAAAAATATAAAGGGAAAGAATATTGTATTTTCCCTAGGAGAAAAACTAGAAAGGTGTTAGATAAGGTTTCTCAAGTGTTCAGGGAAACAGATGGGCATTAAATAATGAGCCTAAATTCTAATAAGAAACTTAAATACTGATCTACAAAAACAATGAAACATTTGGTACAACAGATGGTAAAAACCGTGGGGAAAAAGGCAGGTAGGGAATCCTGCCTCTGTGGCGGAATATAGAAATCCACTGGAACTCTAGGTTATGTAGGTCTTTTGCTAGCAAGGGCCCATAGTTGGTGGGAAGGATCATGAGATATATTATAAAATTATCAAGTTTGATTTAGGAGGAGAATGGGTGAGTATCTGAATGTGATATGCATAATAAATTTTGTTATAGGGAGCTATGTGTCCTACAATTTAATTTACCTAGATTTAGCATCAGATTCCCACAAGTTAAGGGCTCAGTTACAGAAGACGGTACCTACTTAAGATGCCAGTCACAAGCCCTGGGTCTCCCATACTTCTGACTGGCTATAAACTGGGGGTTCCTACTATGCCCATCTTGGGTTTGTAATTTGCTAGAATGGGTCACAGAACACAGAAAAAGTTTACTTACAAGTACTGGTTTATTATAAAAGATCAATTCAGGAATAGTCAAATGAAACAAATGCATAGGGGAAGGTGTGGAGTAAGCAGCGTGGAACTTCCATGCCTTCTCTAGGTGTGCCACCCTCCCAGTCACTTGATATCTTCACCAACTTCAAAGCTCTCCAACCCCATCATTTAGTTTTTTTGGTTTGTTTGTTTTGTTTGTTTGTTTGTTTTATGGAGGTTTAAGCATTGTAGTAACATTGTGCCAAGAACCAGGAATGAAGTCTGTGAAAGAATTTCAATCAAAAATGGAACCAGAAGATATAAAATAGAAAATCTCATGCATATGCCTTCAGAAAAACAAAACTGAAGGACTGAAAGACTGATTTCCCATAAATGGCTGTTTTACAGAAAACTGACAATGTTGAAATTTTCTTAAATGACCAGGAGTTGGTCACAGGGTGCCTCATATCAACTTTGGGAAGTTTGCTTAAGATGCACAGAAGCATGAATAAGAAATGACTCAGGTTGGGTTGGTCTGGTAAACAAACAAACAAACAAACAAACAAACAAACAAACAAACATAAAACTGAATCGAGCTTTGTTTGTATAGTTGGGCAGCTTTTGTCTGCTCAGGGGACTGTCAAAGCTAGTCTCCATCTGTTTTTGACTAACAAAGTCTAACCAAACTCTCCAGTCTTTATATACCCTACTCATTAAAACAGCCTCCGTCAAATCCTCAATAGACTCGCTTGTAGCTTGCTACAGTTTGCTTGTCCCAAATTGTAATTTTTCTGCTATTCCTGAATAAACTCATCTTTTTGACAATTTTGAGCTTGCCTCAGTTTACCTTTATTTATTTCAACCAGATAAAATGTAAATATCTTACTATACCATAAAATTACAACACTCAAAGTCATTTGGCCCCATAACAACTCACAACATATACTCATTTCACAGATAGAACACTGAAATAATGAGAGTTGGAATAACTGCTAAGCATCACAAGCATTTGTATATGGCAAATCCAAATTCAAAACCTGACCTCTTTCTTCACAGCTTGAATCAATTCACTGTGGAATAAACCACTGTGTGTTTCTAGGTGGATAAATTTCTCAGTAAAACTCATTTCCCCAAATGTCATTTAAAAAATGTAGAGCAGTTGTCATCTTGTTACTTTTTATTCATGGTCTTAATGATTATGTCTTTTGTCCTCATTCCACATGTTTTTTTGTTATTGATGGCCTTCTTTTAACAACTATCTCAGGATTCAAACAATCCATGAATACAAATGCGAAGATGTGTTGTTTTCTATTTGTTTGGAGGCTTTAAAGGATGTCCCAATGCATCTTCAATAATCATTGCTTGTCCAAACAAGCCTAGAATTGTTCTAGTGGTTTGTGCTGGCAAACATGAATACATTTTTAAAAATATTACTTAATATATAATTATCTGAAAATGTGTATGATTTATGCTTGCTTAGAGCACATTCACACACACACACACACACACACACACACACACACACACACACACACACACAGATTAAAATTTGGTACAATACTACCAGAAATCCCGACTATATATCAGGAAAGTAAGGGGTGTAGATGGAAAAGGACAGGAGACATATAAAATAGATAGAATGAAGGATGATTTAAAACACTGAGGAATTTAAACTCTGCCTATCATTCTTGAAAATGTCATAGACTTTTTAAAGACTTTATTCTTTTAAAAATAATCTTTAATATACAGAAGTTGTTGGAAGAATAGTACAAAGAAAGTGCTTTGTTTACTCCCAGACCATTCGAGAGCAAGGTGTTCTGTCTTACTACCCCAACGACCTTAGTATGGAATGCCTGTACACAAAGACATTCTCCCCACAGATGGATTTGATCTCTATTTCCTTTTAATATCTTACAGGCATTGGAGTTAAAGTTCTTCCAGGGCAGAGATATACTTATTTTATTCATTCACTTATTTATTTATTCAACTAATATTTACTTAGAGTACATGTGTGCATGAGAATAACTGGAGTATTGGTAATGTATTATTACTTGATGTGGATCCTGGTTACATGGTTGTGTTCAAGTAATGAACAATTATCAAGCTGTACATATATGACACATGCGCTTTTTCTGTATGTATTTAAATGTTCTTTTAAAAGTTCTGAAAGTGTGATACAATTAAACTTTAACCACACGACAGTGTGGTTGTGTTTAATGACATTGAACTGTGTGCTTAAAAATGGTTACAATGATAAATATTGTTATCTATATTTTATCATGATAAAAAATAAATAAGAAAACCTCACGAGTGTTTTACAAGAGAGAAAAAAAGAGAGATGTAATGATTCCTAGTTCTTCCAGTGGTTCTTTTGAATGAATGTGTAATAAAGGAAAAACAGTTACAAATTAAGTTTCTTCTTTAATTTAGTAGAACTAAATGAGCTGCTTGTTATTAGCTTACCTGCTATTCACAAGCTCTGCTTTATGATCTAAAGAGATCGTCATATCGTTACTTGGAAAACATCTAGAAAAATTAAGATCTTACACATCAGTGATATTTCTTTGGTAAAGATAAGTGCTATTTCTCTCATACCTTTCTTCTTATTTTCTCTTTTTTAGTGACTTTTTCAAGAAAGTATCTGAGGGTATTCCAAAATTTCTTTTGCAAATAAGAGCTCAATTAGTCTCATGAATAATTACTATACAATTCATTGTACACATGAATTTCATGCCCTTGTTGGTCCAAACTCTCTAAATAATGTTTAAAGTTGAATTTCACTGTCTCACTGGAGCTCAAACTTTGAGACATTGTGCTAGACTGGGAAAACAGAGATGAGTGAGACATTGTGTTGTTCTCAAAGTGTTTTTATTTGTCTAAATGATAGATAATAACTAACTTCAGTATAATTTGGTTATGTCAGTCTTTAGTTTCTTTATTTATTTAAGAGGCAGTATATAGCATTATGGTTAGTAGTACAGACCTTGAAACATACTTAGGATTTGACTCCTAATTTCTGCCTTTGTGTAGTAGCTGTGGAAATCTAGGCAAATTACTAAGCCTGTCTCTTCATCCCCAAAAAGCACAAAAATATTACCTAACTCAAGAATATTATGATTTAATATTTAATAATAGCTAATACTTAATAATTTATGCAGAGCTCTTGAATCTGCTTATAATATACATTCTATAAATGTGTATTAATTTTAATTCATAAACACATTTAATAACAATTAATAATACACATTTATTAATGTTAATTAACATTTTCTGTTTATCCTCCATGTGTCAGTAACTGTACCAAATCCTAAGGATACACTGATGAAATAGTCATGGTTGTAGCCCTCAATCAAGGAGGAATTATTAGCAGCTTCATTTTTATTTGCAAACTAGGAGGATTAAAGGAACAATGAAAAATACGTAGGAAGAGAGTTAAACTCAGAGTAGTTAAAGGGTGCTTATCAGTGAAATGGCTGAAGAGGAAGTAACATCAGAGCTAAAGCAGAAGAATCAATAAATGGTAATTAATTGTTTTTACAACATGATTTTTTTCTATCATATAAATAAGTGTATTCGTGATTAAAACAATTATGAGAGTTTTCCCTCTTATTTTTTGAAGTTATTCTTACTTTAGAGAAAGTATATTTGAATTATTTGCCATTTGGGAGAAAGTTCCAATAATCTACACAATTCAATTTTTCCTTTTTTTCTACTTTTTTGTTTGTTAATTATTTGACTGAGTCTTTAAAACAACTCTTCTAAACATTACCATGCCTTGTTTCCCACAGGAAGATCATTTTCTAAGACAGAAATTAGGAAAAGCCAAGTTAAAAAAGTCTCATATTTACCACGTTTCATCTACCACATTTCAAGCTATTACATCTTACAGCCAGCTATAACCCCAGGTTCCTTAAACAGCCATCAGGTGCATCTCAACTCAAATCAAATAATCCAATGTCTAAAAACGCACAACACAAATTTTTCTCTCTGAAAACTTTTAACAAGTCTGTTTCTGCTTCGACATCTATGAAGTATCTTCGACATCTTTGGCCAAAAGCCTGAATCTTTATTTTCTTGATTTGTTCATTCATTCATTTATTCATTTGTAAATATTTATCTTTGCACAAATTCATCTCAATTCTATTTCAGTGTCCAGTTGTAATGGGAGTGAGCTTGTCACAGCAATTGTCTCAGAGTGAATATTTTCTTTCCAGCATCATTCCTCTGTGTAGGGAAAGAAGAAATAATCTGTTTCCTATAATCTGTGTAAACATATATAATTGTGAATCAAGCATTCTAATTTTTAACTTAAATCCTTCTCTTTGTAAAAAGATAGCTGTTTTTTGTGTTATTTCTATAATTTATTTTTACTAATCTAGAATTTTCTATTTATGTCTGTTATAGAGGAAAAACTTTTCCTCTGCCCTCTTAGATCCTGTATTTGGGGACTGCACATTAAACTAATGAAAGACAGATTAGCAAGAGAAAAATGAAATTTAATCACTTACATATGAGAGTTCACAGAGAAATGAGACAAAAATGAGGTTGAATTTTTGAGGCTTACATATAATCTTAATAGTGGCAGGGGAGGGTAAGAAGGGCACCTAAGGGAAACAAATGGCTTTTTGGAAAGATAATGGTCCCTTAGGAGAAAAGATGGGACATATGATACATTTGTGTCAATGCCTATTTAGGTGCGATGTGGAGACTTCTAATCTCCATTGATAAATAATAGTCAACCTTCTCTAGTGGCTCCCAGGAAGGGAATTTTTGACAACTGTGTTCCTTTGAGTTCTTTTCAGAGGCTCTAATTTTAGGTTTGATTTCTAGAACTCAAAAACCTTCTGCTCAAAATAATTTTTATGCCACAGTAGTGTACTCTGGATCCCTCCACTTCTCTAGAGTGCTTGACACACTGTTGTCACGTTTCATGATCACCCACCTGTCCTTTAACTTCTGCTTAAGTCTTGGTATGCTTTCTCTCTCGCCAGCATCCTTCCAATTTCAATCCCTTATTCAGGTGACCATTCCTTCACTGCTTCTTGTTTGTTTTCTCTTTGTAGCAGACCCCACAGGCATGTTTGCTTCCCTCGTTCTCTTTATAGGGAATCCAAGAGTGAGTAATAGAACTTTTCTCTCTCAGCAGCTACTTATTTCTGAAGATAATTAATGGTGGTTTATTATGTAAAAAAAGGCGCAGGAGAGCATATCCTTTTTCTTGCTACCCCTTTGATTTGAATTTGAATGCCAGGACTACTTACTCTCTGTCCTTTTACTACAGTAATCTTAAGAGTTTCATTTAAATCCTACTTGCTGACATTTTTATTAATCTGAACATTTTTTAAATGAACACATTAAACTAAAAATAAAAAAAAAATGCAAACTGACTTTTCTTTCTGGCCTTCCTGACACTCACGCCAACGCATTGTTTTTCCAGCCCACCTTGAAAGTCTCTGGGCAGCTGCCTCCCTCTGGCTTATAAAAAACTGTGAGACTCACATTGAGATGTCATAGTTTTGAATTTTGCTCTGCTGTCCATCCAGCTTATGACTCATCACTCAGAAACTGATAAAAATTCACCAATCTACCAAGCCAAGCCAGGCAGGAAATATTAGGGGACACATATTTCTGCTGCAGGGCTGATAACTGAAAGATACCTGGTGAGCCGGGGATCAAAAGTTAGAATATCAATAATTATTTTTGCCCAGCCATTAACTAGCTGTTTTATTATGAGTATATATATTTTTGCACTCCAAAAACTTGTACATAAGAATTTTTATTATTTCAGTAGAGCAATAAAAATAGTGACTATAAAAGCAATTAAAAAAATAATCTTAAGCTACCTGCAAAAGGATCTGAGTGCACTGACATGTTTAACAATAAAAAGCACATCAGTGACTCCGATAGTATATATTCACTGTGACCCAAATGCTGCCATCCTTTTGGGTGGTATGGAGAAAATGTGACCTCCAGCAAGAGAGCATAAAAGAAAAAGCACTGCAGTGAACTCAGGCCTTGGGATCCAGCAAAATTCTAAGAGATAAATTTTACTAGAGAGTTTCCTGTGTTCTGGAGACTGGTCATTTCCTATAAGTGTCCCTTTATAGTTGCCACTAATATTAATGAATTTGCCACCAACCCTGACTTGCTAATGATGGTCATCAAGAGTTTTTCATAGGCTAGAATTTTTAAATTTTAATTAATGTAGATAAGAACCACTGGGATATTTGTTATAAATGCAAAGTCCCAGACCCCATCTTCAAAAAACTGCTGATTCAGAGGCAGAGTTCCTGCCATGACCCACAGACATTGCACAGCTGAGTCCTGTCCATCTCTTCCAACCTCAACTTGCACCAGGCTCCTCCTTCCTCTTCCTGCTCCAGCTCTTTCTTTCTGCCTGCAATGTTTCCTCCTGCTAAAAGTTATCAGCATATGCTAGTCTTTGTGCCCGAAACACCGTTTCCTCTTTGTGTCACCTTTAAACTCCTAGTCTAGTTAAAATGTTCACTTCATAGGGAAATAATCTCTGATATCTAGGCTCAATTATATATCGATTATAAGTTCTCTCTCATGCCACAGAGTTTCCTCTTAGTAGTAATTTTCTATGTGTTTATATGATTACTCAATGAATGTATGATTCCTCCTCCAAAATGTAAGCTCCATGTGAGGAAGAAGTTCACTTTCTCCATGGTATCACCAGTCCCTATCACAGAGCTTAGTACATAGTAACTGTTCATTACAGGTCTATGTAATGAGTTCAGTTTTATCAAGTTTCTTTTCTTTTTCTTTCTTTTTTTTTTTGATAATTCTCTACCAGTGGTTTATAAATAAAACTGTAAAAAATATGACTTATGAAAGTAGTAACTACTCTGCTCCTCCTCTAAAAATGACCTATAGGGAAAAACCCACTATATTTTTTCAGAAATTAATTCTATATCCTGAGCAAATTCAGATTCACAGAAAATGCAAAATACTAGTCCAAAGTGCCTGACCTGAATATGCTATGCCAAATAACTCTGGATATTAGTCAACCCATCATTCTATATCATTTGTCTTACATGCTCTTGGTTTACAAGTTAATCAAGACTATACACCCTTTTGTGCAGTGTAGTTCGTATTGGATATTTTCTTCTTGTTTTAATTAAAAATCCAACCTAATATAGTTTTTAATAGGAAGATCCCATGTGCTTTGATACCTTCGTGCCAGCATGACTTTAATGATACTATGGGGTATTTTCCTCATTTAAGTATCACAGCTGTGTCAGAATGAGACAATATGTCAGCAACCTTAAGCACTGTTTTATCTTTCCCTAAGCAATACTGAATTCCTCTGTTTTTAATTAATTATTAAACAGGGTCATTTGCTCAGAAAGTGTGTTTTTTAATTTGTCCCTTCCCACAGGACGACTAACGGGAGCTCCAACCAGACGTGAGACTCGAGGAGACAATCTCCAAGAAGAATGGGGGACAGGAGACGCGAAGAATGGAGGCAAGACAAAGTTCTGATCAAGCCTCGTTTATTGTAGGTAGGGGTAGAGTATATAAGGGGGAGGAGGATTTGCATAAGCACGGTTGCCTTGGATACCGAACCGCAGAACATTCCATTTCCTTATATGACCCAAAAATGCAGAAGGGTCCTGGGAGAGGTGGGGGCTGCAAGGTCAGATTAGTTTAAGCAAATGGCTCAAGGGGCCCAGGGCATGTCAGGGCATGTCAGGGCAACTGACTTTATGCTGTCTATCCTATCAAATAGCACAGGGCGAGGCAGACCCTGTCCCAAGGCGAAGTTGCCTAGATCTTAGGTATGAGAGCCTTGATAAGAACGGCTCCCGACATTAACTGACTTAGAAAACGTTTTATCATTCAATAATTTCATAGGTAGGACATTTATATAAAAATATGAACAATGGCAACATACATAGCAAGATCCCAGATGCCTCCAAGCTGGATACATAATTTGCAGGACCCACTGTAGAATGAATATGTAGGACCCTTGTTAAAAAAAGCAGGGACAAAATGCCATTAGTAGAGAATTTTTTTTTACTCGTGATCTGCCTCTCAACATGTCCTGGTGTTTTCATTGGCTATTTAATATCCCAGGTGAATAAAATTTAATATTTTAACTTATTAGTATGCTTTTTTTTACCAGTCATATATATTGTTCTAGGCCAATTTTGGATGTAAATATTCACAGAACTTAACTTGCATGTGGAATTACTGCAATTAAGAGAATCCTTTATTATTATTATTATTAATCATTATTATTATTTTATTGGCTTGACCAAGAAGGTGCTCTAAAACTGGCCAGGGTGAAAAACATAAACCATACTCAGGAAGTTTGAAAAGAGGAAGAGAGCACTCCCCAACTCATAGAGCTGCTCAAGACAGTTCTGGACAAGTGACATTTATGTGGCAAGGGCAGACACAGAAACCAGTGAGCAACCCCCTAACAAAAGCCTAACAAATCTAGGTCAATCTTTCTGCCAGCTGCCGGATTGATGTGCCATGCCCTGACTGGGAGTATCATGTGTCTCTCCTTTCAATGAGCCAACACTACTACTCATGGTGGATGGATGCCCAAATCTGTATGTTAAGGCATACCCTCTCTGGATTGAGGATAAGGAAGAAATTCACCACTGCAGAAAGGCAGCCTGTGGGTGACCACTTACCCTATAAGTTATGATGCTGCCAGCACAGGGCAGCTGCTGTCCTGCTCTGAGATGCTGTGGAGCACATGACTCAAACCTGACGCTTTTCACACCCACTTCCGGGGTGACCAGGAACAGAGGGTAGCAACAGTCATGGGGTGCAACTAAGAGAAGCCAGTTCATTAGGAAGTAGGGAAGTGGGTAGCCCAGAATTCATCCAGAATTAGATAGGGCCATATGGGAATGCAAATCCAAGCCTCTCATGCATTACATCATCAGACTTCGCTCACAAAACATCAATTCAAAGACAAAATCACTATGAATTTCTAAACAGCAACTACAGAGCACCAAATCCCAAGTGCAATTGTGGGTCCCTGTGAGATGGCAACAATTAAACACCTAGAAGCCATTCCTATAGCCTTTTTTTTTTTTAATAGACAGATGCTAAAGACAATATGATTAAAAATAACAGGAAGATTAAAGCAGATCATCAGGACAGAGGGCAAATACCATCATGCCAAGCTGATTTATTTGTTCTTCTTAATAATGTTGTTGTCATGACATCATTAATCTGGACAGTTTTTATACTGTATGGAAGAAGAATTGAGCAAAAAGAAAAAAAGTATAATTCAGTTCTAACAGAATTTTTGTTGGCATATAAGTCTTGGTTTAATAATTTACTACTCAGAGGCAGGTGTGAAATATCGCACAGATTTTCCATATGGCTTTTTGACTACAAAGGGATAATAAAATCTTCAAAATTACTGGTGTTTAATTTGGTTTCTGTCTTCTTTATGCCATCCCAGGATTCCAAAGGAACACAATTACCATAACATAGTCAAGATCTGTAAGAGTATGATTCTACAGTATAAGACTTGAAAGGTAAGTTACACAAGCCTAAAGGGCTATAAGACAGATCACAGATCCCTTAAGTTACTCCCTACAACCTATAGTTCAAATATTTTTAAAATGGCCTTGACTTGTATTCAAGATCTAGATGAAATTTTCAGTGAATAATGCAACTGACAGAGATTTAAAAAATTATTCCACATAGGAGTGAAGCATCTGGTATCAGCCTGAGGGGCTTTTTATGACAAGTAAATGAGGAAGCATTAAAAGTTAAAAAAAAAAGAGAGAGAGAGAGAGATTAATCTCTGAGCTGAGCAGTGGAAATAATCATCACTCAAATAAAATTGTTAATGTTACTTAAATATACTATCCTATTCTCCCAATAGAGAAATAAATGACCCCATCCTGATATGATGTTTATCTTCAAAAGACATTTATATGATTTTATTGTCTATCTCAAATAGTTCCCTCTCTAAGGAAGACATATATTCAAATGTTCTGAAGAAGGATTATACTATTTGAGCTCAGAGGGGAGGAAGAAGGAATAGATAATGCTTGAGCTTGCACTATC
The DNA here is from genome assembly GCA_004027375.1 of Macroglossus sobrinus. Classification (NCBI taxonomy): domain Eukaryota; kingdom Metazoa; phylum Chordata; class Mammalia; order Chiroptera; family Pteropodidae; genus Macroglossus; species Macroglossus sobrinus. Next base: position 125,750 of record PVKZ01000837.1, read on the forward strand.
TGGAAGCTTGTGTACTTATCAAAACATTCTTGAGGAAAACTTATTATAACAAGTCACACACATGGTCCCATGAGTTTTTGCCCCCAATAGGGTAGAAATCTTGTGGGAATATAAACTTCCCACATATCTTTACAAAATAACATGTTTATTATCTTGACTATCCTTTTATGTTTTCACAAATAATAGCATCCCCAATTATTCTCCATCATTGTGAATGTTAACATTCAGTTGTTCAATCCCAATCTTTTTTTAAGGAAGGCAACTTAACTTACTGAGTACTTGGTGTATATGTGTATGATTTTTGTTTAAATTAAACTTTTTGAAGATAATTGTAAATTCATATGCAGTTACAAGAATTTTTTTTTTTTAAAAAAACCTCATGTACTCTTGAAACATCTTACCCTAAGGGTAATATTTGCAAATACTATAGTACAATAGCCAGCTATGTTAATGAACTCAATGGTGGGAAGCTCTTCACAATGTATATGTATATGTACATTTAACCATTGTATTGTACACTTTAAATATATTACAATTTTATTTGGCATATATACCCCAATAAAGTTGAAAAATAGACAGACAGACAATTACATGTTCTTGAGTTAAATGGGTGTCACCTAAAAAAAAGGAAATAAGAATTGAGCATATTGCCAATTAACGCACAGCTCATTTGTAATAAAACCAAGATGTAAGCCTAAGTGCAATATTCACCCCAAAATGTACATTCCACTTTCCCTACTAATATTAGCTTCTGAATATTTTATCTTGTTATTAGAATCTTTGTATACACAATGACTTATATATAATTTCATCATTTCCTATATTTGCCTGGTAGTGAAATCAAAGGTCTGGAAACTTTGATTTCTATTATACCTCCTTATATCCACCTATAGTTATCATCATCTTCTTAACTCTTCACCTTTTATTCTATCTTCAAGTAACCTCAAAACATGTGCTGTCTTTTGCAAACTTAAATGTTTGATACAAAAAATAAAAGAAAGAAACCATTGGTAAATTAAAATGAGATTTTTTTGGAAAAAAAAATTTTTTAAGAAGGCCAGTTACAGGTGTAGAGGAGCCAACAGCTAGTGTCAACTATACAAGGGCAAGTCTAACAAAAATCATGTTAAATAGGACCAGCACGACCTAGAGTCACATAAGAGATGAGAACATGAAACTAATTATTGTTTATGTTTATAGAGTAGCAGTGTAAACTCAAAAAAATAGGGTCACAATTCCAAATAAGCCTCTGCCCTAACCTCACTTGCTTGCTTACAAATACCTTATTATTCCCTTCACCTATGCTAACTTTTAAAAAAATTCCCACAACAATTTTATAAAGTAGATATTGTTCAAACCTTATAGAAGTAGAAACATAAACTGAGCATTTATTTCCTGGATCCTCATAATTTGGAATTTTAGCTCAGAAAGTATCTGCTTAAAAATGTCTTCTCTCATCACCTTATCTATATCTGCCAAAACATCCTTTAATCACTATCCTATAACCCTCTTTTATTTAATTAATTAAAATTTTCATTTTATATTTCATTTTACTTTTTATTTGCTCTGTCCCTACCATAAGAATCTAAATACTTTAAGGATACAGAATGTGTTTTTATCCTTCTTTTTTCTTTGTATTCCATTTATGTGCTAATTATAATTCTGGTTATTTATGTGCCAATTATCATTCTTGGCAAAATGACAATTGGCACTGAAATATCATTCAATATGTATTTTGGAATTATCAAACAACACAGATCCTTTGGTGTCTTATCCATAGGAGAATTCAGAAACACACCTAAGATTAAAATCAGGCATTTACTTTTTGCCTGGTATTCCCTTCATGGAAAATATATAACATTTAGAAAAAAAAAAACTGTGAACTTTTTGAATTTCAGAAATTAAAACTTTAGCAACTTATTTTTCTTCTGTGTTTTTATTCACCTTAAATTTAATAAAACAGACATGCTGATGAAATCTGGGAAGTGAAATATTGGTAATTGTTCAAGGCTGTGGCACATGATATAGATCTTTGTCCTTAACAAAGACTAGACATGGTAATTTGGTCTAATTGCAGAGTGAAATGCAGTAAAAATCACTGTTCTGAAAATGAAATTAGCAACTACATCACAGTTCCTTCCTCTACTTATTGCCACTTGTCATACAATGCAAAATATCTTCACGTAATATAAGCACATCTCCCAGGTCATTTTTGCAAATGAATATAATAAAATTCATTCTTTTCCCTTTTGCAACTAGCACATTATAAACCCTCATGGAATTGAAGCTTTAAAAAAATATCAGACATAAGCCAGGTTGCAGTCCAGTAAAAATATTTAGACACTTGGCTAGATAATTTCCTCAAGTACTTTAAGTGACTGCAACTTAGTTGCCTTAAACAGCACTGACTGAATTTTCCTTGAAGGACTGGCATAACAGAGATACCTGTCAATGGAAATTTTTCAAAAATTCATTTCAGATGATGACAAGAGGATCTATTTGTCTTGCAGGTAGTTAATGTTTAGGTTCTTTGTGTCTAGTAAGTAGACATCAGAAGTGGTTTCCTACCAGGCAGGTGCCAATGGAAGAATTTATTTTGCCTTTGTGAGAACAGATAATTCAATTTACTAGATGAGTAGGAAATATCAGGATCATAGCTAACAAGTGGGTTTTTAGTAATGGACATCATTCTAGAGTCCCTTTAGGTTTAATAACTAGTATTGTAGGAAGAAGAAAGTTACATACAGACAAAGACATTGTAGAACCTGAAAATATTTGTTTTAAGAAGATAATTTTAATCACTTATAGGAAGTAACACATAAACCTTAAAAAATAAATGTCTTCTAAAAGGTGTCAGAAATTAGAAGAGAGTATATTAAAAACTGGAAAAAAATTGAATTTTTATTAGTTTGTTTCATTCCTCAGATATTTACTGAGTGCTGGCTAGATGTCATGTTCTGTGTTAGACAATGTTTATCAAGTCTTTCTATTGAATTATTTCTGCTTTCTCTTCCGGCTTCAACTGAAGCATCTTTTTTCACAGACAAGCCTTCCAAGAGTGGTCCTTGTACTGCTTGATCCCCTTGTCGTATATTCCTATATCTACTTTCAGGAATCAATCATAAATATTATCATTATTTATTTATGATGTTTGTCTTTCCCAATTCTCTATAACAATCCAGAGATCAAGAACTGTGTCTGTAATGATTATCAATCTATCTCTAGTATCTATTACTATTACTGACTGACATAACAGTTGCTTGGTAGTTTTCATATGCTCATGATGCATAAGTGAAAATAATGAAAAATAAAATAACACATAAAGTGGAGAATTCCTAAAAGATACAATAGAAGCCCGTGATTTGGGTAAACCCTCATATCTGAGGCAATAAGATAAAATTTACTCTGCAAGAAAGATAACCAAGGCCAAGTAGATATAGGAGCAGGTTAAAGGGAAAGAGCGTATAAGCCCAGAATATTTGGGAAACTAGAAACTGTGAGGTACTGAGTGCCAGGAAACAGTTCTAGGAAAGCAAAGTTTTCTAAAGGTCAAGCGGCAGTGCTGACATTAGCTGCTAGATTAGTACCCACAATTTCATATATTCTGCTAGTAAGGAAACAAGAAGCCAAATGTATTTTGACAGTTTAACATTTGCTATACAGCAGGCAGCATGAGCTTCATGCTCCTGTCAGTTTCCCTTGATGTCAAGTCCCATGAGGACTATGTTAAGTAGGTCCATGACATAATGCACAAACAGTAGACCTCTGGCACAGCTGAGGAACCCAGGCTTAAAATTCCCAAGTTTTATAAAAGGAAACCTAAATAGAGAGGCATTAATGTTATTACTCTGGTAAGGAAATATATCTGCCTTCTGACCAAGAGGAAGAAACTAGCTCTGGTTTCCAAGGTTATTTACTATGCAAACTTCCTTGTGAACAAACTCTGTCACAAGGCACATAGAAATGTCTTGAAGAATTGCCTTCCAGCCATGGTAAGAACCCATTTTTGAAAAGGCTTCATTAATAATAATAAAGGCATTTTTATTTGTATTTTTCTGTTGATGGAGAGATGATGAGGAACTGTTCATGAGTGAATACAATCATATTTCTATATGAGAGAGTAAAAACAAATGCTCTATCAAGGATGATAGGTGAGAATTTACTTCGTATCTCAAATATCCAAACATTACATGCGTAGGATATCCAAACAACGTAGTCACTAGACATACCTATGTTTTCAGATATACATGCAGAAACTCTTAGTAGAATGTAAATTTCTGGTTATGAATACAATTTAAAACTTTTCTGGGTTTCTTTAGATTCTGTCTGTGTTAATTCGCAACTCTTGAATTATTTTCACATTTTATAGTACATAAAAACTTTATAGCACATAATGTGGTTCTTTTGTTAACTCATATCACTTTCCCCAAAGTCAGATTTTCTTTCCTTTTCCAACTTTCAACATTTATTTCCTTGCAATGACTTATTTCAGAATAGTAACTTTTTATGAATCAACCATTTCGATTACAAAGTTAAGTTTCAGAGTGGCTTTACACTTAGATCTTTCTGTACTAAAAATACTCCCACAATGAAGATTTTTCTTTAAAACATGAATAAAGCAAAGGTAATGATGTTAGGTGTTAGAAAATGAGAACTGTATTCTTTGCTTCTGGATGGGTACTAAATTAAAATTAATCATAAATTTAATTCACTGGAGATGGTGGATATTTGAAGGAGAATGTGAAAAAGGATGCATCTAATTCATGCATTTGACATTTATTGAATGTTTTATACAGTCTTGGCCTTCCCTTATGTTTTTGTGGAATCACAAGAAAAGAATAACTCTTGGTATGTACACTCAAGGAACTTTTAATCTAATGAAAGAAACAAAGGCAAAAAGCCCTTAAAGCATAGAAACTGTTATAATAGGTTAACACACACGGTAGCATAAGAGTCTCTCCTCATGGAATTTATCCAAAGTTGCATCAGTGAAATAGAATGAGAGCTTGGCTTTGAGGCATGAATAGAGATAATAAAATTGACCATCTGAAAAGAATGACAGAAAGAATGGCATGTCACATTAAAGGAAATATGTGAAAATACATGTCATGTTAAGGAAAGCCTAGAATGTGTGTGAGGAATGGGACTGGAATGAGAAAGTCATAGGAAAAGGACAAGATATGAGACTATGAGGTTAGGTTGGAGTCGATAACAATTGACCTTGAATGCTTTGCTGTAGAAGAGTTTAGATTTTATTTTTTAGAGATAATATAAATCAATAAGAGATTTGTAACCCCAATTTTAAAGAGAGTAATTCAAAGTTTGTGTGGGAGTGTATTAGAAGGAGACAAAATTGTAGCAAGGTATGCTACAGTTGAAATTAGTGCATTAGAAATCAGAGTGATAAAAAAAAATTGAGACATATTTCCAAAATTGATAATATTTGGTAATTGATTCGTTGTAGTATGGGCATAGAAAATGGAAGTAAGAAAGTCCATGTGATCTGGAGCTCATACTAGAAATATATTAGTATTTTGGAGAGACTGAAAATTGGAGAGTAGATAAGATAATATGAAAAAAGAGCTTAGAGGTCATTTAAGTTGGTATCCAGATGCCATCTGGAATTCTAAGATATAGAGAACTTCAATAAACATAAATTTATATTAGTAACTTCAGTGGATGATCTGAACATATGATACAGATATGGACAATCTGATTCATGTCCCTCTTTGTACTTAATCGATGAATTTGCAAATCAACAAACTGGAGCAAATGTAAAACAACTTGGCAGTTTTTCTAACAGTGTTGTGAGACTATCAGTAAAATTAATGCATCAAATATCAAATCCTATCTTGAAACTTTGCAAAATAAAAAAAAAACAAATAAATCTTGTGTTTGTTATCTTCCGTTGTGGAGCAGAAAATGATTGGTCAATGTAATTGATATGTCATATTAATAATTAATATTCCTTTGAAAATTAGTACTAACAACTGTACATCTTTCTCAATACTGGAGTATTGCCTAGAAAATATGTTTGTAGGAAATAAATAACCTTTCCCTTGGTAGCACATATTATAGCACTTAGCTATTGAAAATTTACATATGACTAGTTTATAACCTGTAGTTCTAGTTTGATAGTCATTATAGGAAAGAAACAGAGGCATTGTTTCTTTCATATTTTACCTATATATCTTGATAATGCACATTAAAATTAATTATATGAGATATATCTTGGTATTCATGGAGAGTAACTGATGCAGCTGCGTGGAGGTTAAAATATATAGTGCATGAAAACAAATCCATATGTCCTAGATTTAAGATTTTTTTTTTACATTTGCTCAGAGCTCATCTGAAAAAATATTATTCTTGAAGCCATTAGAGAAGGGTTCTTTATATGCATCACATGTGCATGTGGTACCTTTGTAGTGAGCAATGTGTATTGTTAAAGCAAACAATAATAAAATAATTTATCAAACTTATGCACTAAGGACAAATATCAAAATACTAAGAAATACAATTTAATTTCCTCCCAAACACCTAAAGCTAAATTCCTTATTAAATTATCATATGCAATGATTTTTAAAATTTATGTCAACATGTATAAAAGACAGTAGAAAGGTGCTTTCAGAAAAAAATAAGAGCAGCATTGGCTATGAGAACTAAAAATTTATGTCCTTTTGCACTTATTTTACTTAAATTCATAGAATTGATTTTGTGATATATTTATAAAAATAATGAGATCATTAATGTTGCCATTTTAATAAGAACATTTATGTGTTGTGATCTAATTATGAATAAACACATTTCCAATCTAAATTAAGCAAGTAGTTTAAAAAAATAAAACAAAAGAAAGTGATGGAAAATTATTTTAAAACGAAACTTTACTCCCATTATAAACTTATGACATCAACGTGATTCGGAAAATACTGCTGAATGGTAATTAATGTTGCTTCCAAATTGCTATCAGAACAATAGAAAAAATCTGACATGTTTCACTATAAATCTATCATGTTGTGCTTCCCTAGTGTGCTGAGCTGTAACTGCCAACAGCCATCTGGGATTTTTTGCCAAACAAATCATTTTAGCTTTTTGGGTCAATAAATCACTTAGTTGGAAGCAGAGGAAAATCTCTCTGAGGTAAAACTAAAAGAAGGTAAAGGGCTCTTCTTCATTAAATATTCATTTCACATCACTAGGTAAGAGAACATTCATTTGTTTGAGAAAAATAATTATCCCTTAGGGGTCACATAGTTCCCGGAATTAGAGAGCAATGATTCCTACCAAACTTTCTGGAAATATTTTCTGACAAACCTTCCTTGACTGCACTTTTCTTTCCTATGTTCAAAATATTTATTAAGCATCTATCTACTGCAGGTTCTGTAACAAAAAGTGGGAATAAAAATAAATAAATAAAACTTAGGTCCTAATTTCAAGAAAGATGCATAGTCCAGTTGGCAAGACAGTAATATAACACCAATCATCTCTGTAAATGCTATAAGATTATTTATAAATTACAGAAGATTGACGCACACGCACACACACACAGTAATTCTCCTGGTTAGTGGAGGAAGGAAAGTAGTTAAAAGAAAATAAAAGTTTCCACAAAAAAAAGTTTAAAAAAGCATATTGAAATTTAAAAGATAAATTGCAATTTGCTCAAATAAATAACATGTGACAGTATCAGTTATGACTATATTCATGACATAATACTAAATGCTCCATAAAATCACCTGTATCATTTTATCTGCCATGTTAAACCAGATGAAATTTCTAAGCTTTAACTCTTTTGATTTATAAAAATAGAATTTCATCTGGTTCAATTTATATTTAAAATAAGATCCTAAAAAATACATAGCAACCTTGGGAAATATCCCATGAGTAATATTGGTCAGTTGTTTTGTTTTTTTGTTTCTCAAGGCTGATTGGTTTTTCACTTCTGAAGTTTACAAATATAGTTTGCAAGTTCTAAAATCTACCTTAAGTGTATATTGGTAAATTTAATGACTAATGGGTTACAAAATACTCAGAATCCAACCACTTTTGATTGTCACAACTCTGAAATCACATGCTGGGTAAATGCAGGCATTGATGTCTTAATGGTACAGAGCTTAACTCAGGTATTCATGTGCTTTCTCAGCATCATGAAAAGTGATCATTAAATGTCTATTTTTCTTCTATTATAGAAATAAAAAAAGAAAAAAATCAATATTATCCACTGGAGATTTTGAAATTAGAGTCCCATTCTCATTTTCCCTTTGTAAGTCACTTTTGAATACTTATCCACCAAGCAGATCAGTTTATTTAATATTGAACAAAACTCTACACTTAGTCTCTTTTATAGGGGTTAAAGCAAAAATAAGAAGGAGTTTTACCTTTTACCCTTCAGTGAACAACAATCATCAGGGAGTCTGCTAGTTATTAAATATATTTTTGTAATAATAGACCAATAGTCATAGCTATGTCTTATCCATCATTTATTTTCAATCTATCTTAACAATGAGATATGGACATTATACCAGCTCATTTCTCCAAGGGTAGAAAAAACTTTGAAGTAAGATAAAAATAAGAAAAAATAAAACATCCACTCATAGGAGTCAATGAGGTAAGAGAGGGGAAAAGTCTTTGTAATTTGGGGAAGCGGTTCTAGATGGGGTATTAAATTAGTAACAAAAAGATGACTAATGAGTGAATAACTAAAAAAAAGCAACATATTCATCTCTCATGATGTTATCAGCCAAGTATTAGTTTTTCCCTTATTAGGTAAATTTCTATCTCCATTTTTAACCTGAATAAATTAAAGGCAATAAGTTATCTAAATTAGCATATGTATTAGATATATAACATACATATTTTATATATTTATATCTTGCCACAAAAATAACTTGAGATAATTTTGTGATATTGAAGCTAATAGGCAATAAAAGTTAATCTAGAATACATCTCTGTTTAATATAAAATTTTGTGCTGTTAAGTAAATTACATAATTGTTTAGGCAGATGAAAGTGTGTTAATGTCTAGATAAATATTTAATTATGATTTCTTTTCTCTATTCAAAAGGGTTTAAAATTCACTAGTTTGAAAATGTGGTCACAGAGGTAAGATTCATATTATCTATTTTCCAAGATTAAGTAAAATTCATATATGTCATTTAAAAACTGTATCACTAAGTCATCACAATTCTAGTATGACACATTATCTCTAATGAAACTCTTGACCTCATAGAGAAACATGTCTCCTCAGCATTATAATTCCTTTAATGGTAATTTCTGTAGTTCATAAACTTTAAAACTGTTTCATTAATTTTTGGTGTAAATTTCTAGCCTGACCTGTCTCAATGACCCCAAAGGATATTGCAAAGTCAAATTTGCAAGAAAATCACCTTCTCTCAGGTTTCAGCTGTTATGGTCTATAGCTGTCAGGCATTTCATAAAATGTCTTTTCTTTACATGTTTCAATTTATACATTTGTTTTCTATAATTATTAAAAATAAACCAAAGCATCATATTTCTTCTTTAGCTTTAGGACACTCTAATGTTAAAATATTCATGTTGATAAAGGTCCTCCTGAGAATATTATAAAGTAGAAACTTTTCTGTATAATTGTAGGGATTCATTACATGTTAGATATGACTTTGAACATTTATATAGTAAGAATATGCCTCTATGTGTTAAAATTATGTTATGTATTTTTTATATCATAGCTGTAAAAATATAGTGCATTACTCAACTACACGTCTATCTCCTAAGATTAATTTTTTTTCTTATATTTAGTGTCAAAACTGATTTGCATTAGTGTGGATATTTGACAAAGTAAAGGTTTAGGAATATAGATTTTCAAATTCTTGTTGTATGGTAGTGAAAACCAATCTAAAAGGTAAATGCAAGCAAATTTCAAGCAAATGCATGGACCATGTAAGTTAATTCCTGAAATGTTTATTTTATAGTTATTCTAAATAAAATTAATCAAAGATTTTAAGCTCTGAACTGTGTATTTTAAAACCTGCCATCTGCTAGGAGAATGTGGTGTTGGAATTTAGCTTCTGCACCATAGGTTAGTATCCTGGTTCTGACAGTTTACAGACTGGCAATTGCCAAAAATTTAAAGTTTCCTAGCTTCATTTTTTTAAATAAGGGGTAAGGGATCTTTTAGTGATACTTATTGTCAGCATTAGAATTTACCAACCTTGGCAGTAGCTTCCACATATAGTAAAAAGCATTCTGATAATACATGGCAGACACAGTTGTGACCTTTTCAGAGATATTAATTATATTTTTCCTCTCTATATTCAAATATAATTTTAAGTAGTTGGGCTCAAGGATATAACAAAGGTATCCATATGGACCTCCTCTCCCTCTTGCAAGAAAAACTTGAATAATTTGAGTTGTATCATATGTGTGAATGTGCTTTATAAATGGCAAAAGGCTAAAACATATATGTGAATTATTTTTACCATTATGACTATAACCTCAGTTTTAGAGCTCCTTTAGCATTTTGATAATGCAGCAGCCCAGCTTCTGGCAAAACCTTTCATAAAGTATTTCTGATGTTACTTAAGTTCCATTTGATGTCTGTACTTTTATTTCTCTTCTGACCTCAGTTCCATCTTGTAAGGTTACCACTATGACCACTGGACTTTGCAGTTTCTTGCCAGTGTCACCTGTGAAAAGGGCCACAAGCAGAATGTGCCCTGGTATGAGTCCCCAGAAGAAGCCATCATCAATTATCTAATAGAAGCTGTTATATAAATTCCCTAGCTTCCTCACCCGTGGGTGGCTTTTATTATTTCCTTGGTAGAAATAAGCAATGTGTGCCTTTATCGCTTACTTGAAAACATAACCTGTATTTGTCACCATCCTTTTTTTTTTTCTCACTTCTTCACTCTTTTATTGGTATTTCCTCTATATAGCTTTCTTCGGGTATATTTCTGGGTGAACTGGAAACTAAGACACATTTTGGCTAGATAATCTCAATGGCCATATTCAGCTCTGCTTTTAAATGGCTTATAGAGACTGTGTATAAAGATCTGACTTAAATGAATCATTTAGTAAAAGTTTTCTGAATAAATTAATTTGCTTTAAGAGCTATACTAATAGATGTTTAAAAAAGAAAAAAAATAATGAAGTTGATTATTGCCTTCTGTAACATTCTTATTTTGAGAGAAATGTAATAAAAATTTAGATTTTAACGAGTATCCTGGTTGTTTGTGCACTGTCTTCTTAGTCAACTAATATGTGTACTATGTCTTTGTCTGCTTACTGCATGTGTCTCCAGTAATTCTGTCTCTCAGTACCATTCTCTGTTGACTTGTTTATTTTAGTTTGAATAATATTAACAAAATATTCATGCTCTTAAGTCCTTGAAATTCACCTTCAATGCTAGGAACAAAAGGCTTTCTTTAAATTTGATAACTGCCAGTTTGAGGGCCTGCTCTATGTACTATGGTGGACATTTTTATTATATTTTATTTCATATTACTAAAAAAACAATTTGAAGTAGTTAGTATTATATTTGTTTTGCAGAAAGGCATCAGGCTCAGACAATTTAATAATTATCTCTCATATCACCCAGTTATTAATTGAGAGGGTCAGGTTTCAAACTTAAGCACTTACAAGTTGAAGTCCTTTCATTGCATTGCACTTTTTCCTTATAAATGAATAAATAAATGAATGAAAGAATGAAGATACTTATGCAGATACACATAAAGTTAAGAACAATTTGTCAACACTTCATAGTATGTATTCGGTATTCATGTCCTTGTAAATTGTGATGAATACCTATGCAATGAAGAGAACGCCTAGTTTTACCAGTTGCATATCAATTTTTAATTGACCATGTTACATTAGAACTTGATTTCTCTAGATCTCAAAAACAAAAACAAAACAAAACAAAAATGGAGGCTAAAAATAGTACCCTCTTAATGATATTGGTCTAAGGATACAATTAAATAGCAAACCTAAAGTACTTGACATGATTACTGAAGCATAATAAACCAACCAAAGCTAAGTATTATTCATAATCTGAATAAAAGATGTTTTAATGGTATTTCAAGAAGGCTTTGAAAAGACAGAGTGTGAGATATAAAAGTAGGCAGTTCTATTTCTAGATTAAGAAAATAATATTATCCTATTATGCTTGCTTAATAAAATTTAAACACTGTTGGAGATATTTCTAAAAATTCTTTCATCGATAACTTTGATGTGATGGGTAGTAAGTATGCTGATTCAGTAGAAGCAACAATCTCATGGGATAACATAAGTACTCAGAGAATATTCTATTTATTATACATGTCCTTTTTACAAATTTAATTGTTGGCGCCATGAAAATTAAAAATAGAAACAAAACCAGATTTCATAATGTAGTATGAAACAAAGAAGCATTATTAAGGTTAGATCTACTCTATACTTTTGCTATAAATAATTTTCATTCTGCTGGCAAACACAGATTCAATTCACAATAGTCTTTCAGTGATACATTAGGCACTGTAATTATAATCATAAAATAAGTGCAAATAAAGCAAAAAAAAAATCCTTTTATAGAACTGTCTCCCAGGGGAGAATATGGGGAAACATTTATGAAAAGCAAATTTTACTTCAAACAGAAAATGGTTTTGAGAAGATATTACATTTTTTATTTCTCTTATGTTTTGGAAAAATCCCAGCTGGGCCCTTAGTAAAATTTATATGCATGGCACATTGTCTAAAATCAGTTCTGTCAGATGCTACTTTTTCTCCCAGTATGAACAGTGAATTGGAGATGGCTGAGAATATGATGTGGAAAGCAAGTGACACATTAGTTTTCCTAGAGTCTCTGCTGGGTTGAATGTGAATGTAACACGGGTAGGCAGAACATGCACACATTTCATCTCTGACCATTCAGTACCCGCTGCCTAAATTGTTGTCTGTATCTCATCCATTTGGTTGATATCGATGGTAACAATGTCACAGACCTGGTTGGTTTTGTTACCTCAACTGAATTTGAAGTCAGTGTGCCATAAACATCACGGCATAATACAGTGTGACACAAGGTCAGGAATGCTAGCTCTATTCATTGTATAAGACAGGAGGGTGCCTTAAAGCTCCCTCAGGGAGATTTCTAACAAACACCTTCTGGAAAGTCTGCAGCAGGGAAAGCTTTCAGTCTATTACCTTCATGGCTTCCAGTGTGTGTCAGAGGAGGGTAGGGGGAGAAAAGTTGAACTGTTCCCTCATTATCAAATTCTAACTCTGACAAATTATCTTCTTCCTTTGAATGAAAAGCGGGGGAAAGAGCATAGGATGAGATGGAGGAGAAAAAGTATGTAAAGTAAGATAAAGAGGAAAATATGGGATCTCTAAAGCGTAATCAAGAATATCCAAAATCTGTTCATCTCCTCTCATTACTACCATGGTTTCCAGCATTGTCATCTAGTAGCTAAATTAATTTGACACTGAGAGACTCACTGTTTTACACAAATGCACAATGGCTAAACCATAAATAAATATAGAACTCTGACCTATAACCTGCAGCAACCGGCCCAGGAAGACAAACCACACTTGCAACAATGTACCCCAAATGGATATAACTTGGTCAATTACTGTCAGCTTCTTTAATTTTTGCTTCTCCTTCCAATTAAGGACCAAACCAAATATAGTCACCTAAACAATCACATAGATGCCCTATATCTAGCTAGCCAACCTTTGCTTTCACCATATACACACTCTCTAATCATCAGTGTATTCTGAAACCTTCCACATCCCCCCCCCCCCATCTCCACTATAAAGCTTTCCAACTTCCCTAGCTCCATTTGAATCTCTGTCAAGTAATGGTGGGCTGAATCCTTTGGTAAGGAAATACGGAATAATTAGCCTTTGCTTGTTCTTATTTGGGTGGTATTCATTTATCTCCACAACCATTTTATTGAAAAGTCTCCTTGAATGTAGCAATCAATCATAAGATCTTACCAGTACCTAAGCTAGATTGTAACAGGTACCGTTACAGGTTGCTTACCCTCATTTTTCCTCAGTTTTCTCATCTGTAAAATGAGGATAAAATAATTTCTACTGTAAACAGATGTTGTGACAATTGAGCTACTGCATATAAAGTGCTTAAAATAGTGCTAGATGGTACAAAGTACGCAATTTGTGTTAGTTACTATGAAGGAGAAGGAATCAGAGGAGAAGAGGAAGAAGAAATAATGTTCTGCTTTCATCCTTTACTCATGAGTCACACTCCCACTCTTTGGTGTTAGTTGTATCTCAAATCAAGAATAGATTGCTTTAAAGAAAATCTCAGCAAGGGTTATACTCATGGTGCAAAAGCCAACCTCAGCCAAATAAGCCTAACTGTTGATTTATGTTTCATATGCTGGTCATAATGCTTCTACCATCCTTGGTTACTAGCTTCAATGCTGCTTCCATGGAAAATGTATGCTGAGGTCCACTACAAAGCTGGGAATGAAGCTTCTTCTATACTCCATTTCCACTCCCCCAACTCTAGAGAATTTCTTCACTCCTCCTAGGGGCCTGGGGAGGCGTTCAGAGAATCTCCAAGTATAGGTATGACAGTTCTTCATATACTTGTATATGAAAGTAGAGGAAAGTATATTTTGTTTTATCTTAAACCTCTAAATTGTTTATTCTTCATGTACTTTGCTTGGATTGCCCACAGGGTAGGTAACACTTTAGAGGCTTCTACTCTAGCTCACCATTCTGGTTCTGATTTTTTGCAAGTCTCTAGAAACTAGAAAAATACTTTAATTTTTCAAAATGTGTTTATTTTGAAACCAGTCTATTCCAGAAAGCATCAGTATCAAGAACAAAATGGCTTAAAATACTCTTTGTATTGGTATCACTCATATTTGGAAAATTCGTCCTTTTTCTCTCTTATTTGTGTCTTTCTTAATATCATTTCAGAGACCACCTTTAGGATCTCCCCTCACAAATAATGAAGGCTTTAAAATATCTTTAAAGAAACAAAGGGAGAAATGTATAATTCAGTAGCATTTTTAAAATTTTAATCTAAAACCCCTGTTAATGTCTTGCCAGCAGATGTTTCAAGAGGCTCTGGCCAACAAATAGATCTCATGACTGATATTTTTGTAGATTTTCTGTGATAAATCCTGGAAATGCTTGTTACCTCAACAATCTGAAATTACAACACTAGTAAACAACTTTTCTTCTCCTAAGTGATAAAAATTGTCTATGAATAGACAGGGAGCATTCTTGCTGCATATAGAGACTAATTGGAAGGAGAAAAGACAGAGGATTGAATTCTGGCTGTGCCACTTGTGTGTGTGTGTGTGTGTGTGTGTGTGTGTGTGTGTGTGTGTAAGACCTTAAAATATTTAAACATCTCCATTTTAACTGAAGAAAATGATTACTTTAACATTGTTTTTTAAAATTGATATATATATATATATATACGTATATATATACATATATATACGTATATATATATATACATATATACTGTATGAGTGTGATATATATATATATATGTTATCTAAGAAATATTATCTAAGAAAAGGTTATCACCTAATATATCACATATATTATCTAAGAAAAGGTTATCACCATTTCCTCTTTAATATCATCATTATCATCATCATCACCATCATCATCATCTCTGGTTCCTAGAATGTCCAATCGCCTTGGATTTACAAATCTAATTATAAATACTGAAACAAACCATGTTCTAGCTAAACTGAAGAATTAGGCTTCTCTAATAAATAAAAAAGCATTTTCGTTAATTTGCACTACAGATATCTATTCAGAGAAAATGAATTAATATTTATTTAAGCTCATCTGTCAGGAAGTGCCATGATATATTTTGAGGGACTTTAGCTCTTCTAATAGTTCAATGCTAGTTCCCAAACCACAAAAGCCTAGGGTGTAACAACAGTTTTAAGAAAAAAAAATGCAACGCCCCCTACAAGTTTCAATTCAGACTGCTCTCTACACATCATACGCATTTAGATATTTAAGTCTACAGTACCAGGTATTAAATACTGATTCACATAATTTAGTTTAATCCTCATAACATTTCTGCAAGTAGATGATATTTTACCTTACAAAAGAGAAAATGACATTCAGAGATAACTAATTTGCCAAGAGCTATCAAGCTAAAATCCAATAGGGATAAGCAATATGATATGTAGTTGTGTATATATGTATATATAAAACTATGTATACAGTTATATAACCATAATAAAACAATACTAGTTTTTCAGTGAGGTAATCAGAAAGGCTAAATAAAAAACTTTCATTGGCTACAATGAAAGTTCTCTCAAGCCAATATAAGAATGTAGAATTCTTCATGAATATTTTATTATACAATTTAGTATTTGCTGAGCAATGCTAAGTGTTTTAAACCTATGAATTAATTTGCTTTCCACAACTGCCCTATGTATATTAAACTGTTGTCATCCCCATTTTATTCATGAGGAAATTGAGGCAGAGAAAAGAACTTGCCCAAGGGAACACAGCTAGTGAATGAAGGAGCTTGATATGAACATAGATGATCGAATTCATCTTGAAACTCTACCATGCGATGTTGCCCCAGACATGCTCCCAATACACAGAATAGTGGTTCATCTTAAATGGCTGGCCCTACAGGAATATGTAGATTGTTTCAGCTGTTTTGTGAGTGGACTTATCTGTATATCTTCATGATCTATTAATTTAAGTTTTCCTAGATAAACAACAAAAACTCTTATCATCTAAAATATTACAAATAAGGAACACTGCTTCATTGCAAGACACATTAGGAGACCTGAACTTCAGTTCAGTTTGAACATATACAAATCCAACCTATCTCATCACCACCCTGGTCACAGACATTCCATTTAGGGCTGGCTCGTGTTGTGTGTACCTCCGTGCCCCTGGCAATTGTATACATATGTACATACAATGTTTGTTATTCCAAAGCCAAATCATAATAGTGATTTGTTACCTTTTATAAACAACCTCTGATAAACAATTGATTGTTTAAATCTATTTACAAAGTAAATTATAAACAGTGGTTATGTTATGATAAAGAATATATTTGATTTTTATCCTAGGTTCCTGACACTGAGCTTTAAATACCCTTGAACTTTCTCGAATGATAGAATATATTTTTTCATTCGTAATAAAGCTCTTTTACCACATCTGAGTTTATATTACTTAAGTGATTTATGGTAGACTCTTACTTTCAAGAGAGTGGCTGGCTGCACCAGAATGACCAAGTATGTGATTAGAGGGCTGGAACTTTCAGCCTCACCCCTCAATCCTATCTTCAATGCTAGGGGAGACAGTGACTGAAGACAGAGTTCAAATCAATCACATGACCTGTGTCATAATAATACCCAAATAAAAAGTGAATATACAAAGCCCAAGAAGCTTCTTGGATAGTGAATACATCAATGTGCAAGGAGAGTGACACACCTGGCACAGGATCTCAGCATCTAGAATCCTCTCAAGTATTGTCCTATGTGTCTCTTCTATTTGGCTGTTCCTGAACTACATCCTTTACAAGAAAACTGAAATTATAAGTATAGTGTTTTCTTGAGTTCCGTAAGTCATTCTAGCATTTTATTGAAACTGATGAAATCATGGGAACTCTGAAATTTATAGCAGGTTGGTCAGAGGTGCAGATGGCCCTGGGACTTAGGACTGGTATCTGAAGAGAGGAAAGAGTCATGGAGGACTTCATCCTTTAAACTGTGGAGTCTAACACAACTCGAGGCAGTTAGGGTCAGAATTTAATAGAAATGGGACACCAGTTGGTATCAGAGAATTGTTGTCAAAGACATGGTTAATAATAAAATAATAATATGATACTCAATGACCTCCTCACCAAATAAAATGTTTGAGAGTCAGAGAACATAACCAAAGGGGAACATTTGAACCTGGTTACTCAGTAAGAAAAACTAATATAATTTTGGAAGAATTCAACTTGCTTCACATGTATTGTCTGTCTAAGGTTCCGTGACACTAAAACTCTTTTTGTTTTAATCCCTATGAAATATAACTCTACTTAGTCATCAACCTCATTCACCAGACTTGACTTCAAATGAATTATGATTGTTTCCAAAAACAAACTTGTACTTTAAATACAAAATTGTGCCATATTTGAAAAAATTCAAAATAATCTGCTTAAGGAAAAGCTGAAGTTTGCAGACGACCACTAATGTGGTCCTATTACTTTGACTTCTGTTGAGTCTGAGTTTAATGCATCTTCTCAAGCTCTTGGCATGACAACTAAGGGGAATTCCCGCAACACTGACAAAGCTAGGTTTTCAGGTTAGACTCTTAACCTTCTGCCTAGAATCCAATGAACAACTTGACATTTTAAAAGCTTCCTATTCAGTTAATGTTATTTGAAATGAGAATTCCAAGGTAATGGTTAATGAAAATAGATTCTACTTTCCTCTCAGACTCAGTATATTTCTCTCCTTTCTAAAAATAAATGATTAATGATCATTTGAACACAGAAGAGAAAGAAGAAATGTTAGCAAATGTAACTCACTGTGACATGTTTGAAACAGCTACAGTATCTCAAGGGAGCTAGTAAAAGCATGTTAAAACAGCTGCTGTTATTATTTTTTTCTTTTTTTTTTTTCTGGTCAAATTAGAGTCAGGAAGCTCCTTAAAACTCTTTTCACCACAGCCAGTCCATGAGCAGAAGGCACCCACAGGCATTTTCAGGAGGTCAGCAGTAGAAGCAGCTCATGTATCCATTTGAGGACAGTGCCCAAAAGCATACATACACCCAACAATGTTACCCAAAATTGTTTAATAAAACATCAGAACAGAAAATTATAAATAAAATCAATATGAAATAAAACAAGATGCTACAAAAGAGAAACTTTCTAAAATTTAAAGGCCAAATTTTGAAAAAAGACCAAGCAAACCCTTGAAAGTTAAAATGTTGACAATAACATAACCAAAAAAAATTGATCTAGTCCACCAGGCCAGTATGGAACTCTAGATCAACTTAGGGCACAAAATTTCTTCAGAATCAAGTGACATAAAATAACTTTTCTGAACTGCTATTTTGCAAAGTAAAGATCCAAACTTAGGTTCTTCTGACTGTAAAGTCAAAACTGTTACTACCATAAGTTTGCTTTTTCACACAGGAAAATGACCAGAGGAGCAGGATAATCAAATTTAAAGCACTGGAATTAGTCAAAGCATAGCAGAATTATCAGGAATTATCAGGGATGCAAAGGAATCAGGGCCACAAAAGCAACAAAGTATCAATAAAAATTAATGTATAAAATCAGCTATAGATAACATATAATGCATATGTGTATACATGTATGTATATAGCCATACTCAAAATATAAACTAATTTTTTAAGAAGTTTGATTTTACAACACAAAAGTAATTTCTGTTTCCAGAACAGAGTAGAATGAGATAAGCACAGAGTTCTAATGTAGGAAAAAACAGAGGGCTTTATCAGAATTTACAAGTGTGCATTTTGACTTTTACTCTGATTAATATAGGAAGCCATTGTTGGGTTTTGAGAAGAGGTGACATATGTACTTACAATTCAATAGAATTCCTCTGATTTCCTATGCTAAGGGGGTACAAAGTAAATTCAGGGATACCAGTTAGGATGCTCTATAATAATCTAGAGAAAAGAGAATAATGGCTGGAACAATATTGTGGTGTTGAAAATAAAACAGGATTGGTTGATAAACCCACTGTGGGGCATGAACAAAAGAGAAGCACCAAAAATAATTCCAAGTTTTGGTTAGTTGTTTTGTTTATTCTTGTCTGAGTAACTTCCACAGAGAGGAATCCTGTGGGAAGAAGAGGTTGGAGAAGTGTCATTTATTTTGGTGGTTCACGTGTAATTATGGGAAATGGCCTTGAGGAGAGAAGATGAATAAATAAATACAGCATACTCTTCCACCAAAGTTGTTTCCCCATCACAGGATCTTCTTGCTAACTGGGCTTTGTACACACAGCACTTATAGGTTGTGATTAACAGTGATTATGATGATGCCTTAGGTATACCACAATCAAGTGTATTGTGCTGGGGAACTAATTTTATGAATAATAAAAGACAATTAACATATGCAGAGCCCTACTTTCTGTTTCATGATAATATTTAAAATCTAACATCCAGCAGAAGTATAAAAAAGAGGTACAATAGAGATGTGAAAGGTCAAGAAAACTTTTATAAGCTAGGAACAAGTAAATTAGAACTATTAACTAAAAACCCACCCTAGCAACATGAGGATAGCACCTCTCACTGATTCTTTTAACAGATATAAATGAAAAACCACCTGATAACAATATAGAATTTTTTTCCAATTTCACTTTAGGTAAAAATAAGAAAAATAATAATGATTGTGAAGACAGTTAACATGAATGGATGCTGACCTTGTTCTGTATCTTTTCTAAGCATGTTCCATACATATAATCTTGTTCTCACAATAAATTCACTAAAGGGAAAGTATTATTATCTCTGTTTTATAGACGAAAGAGCTGATGCAAAGATGTTCCCATGTACTGAAATATTGAATATGCTAGAATCAATAGACAGCTCAATCTCCTTGAACTGTAGCAGTTAAATCTATCATAATAAATTCAGTGGTAAGCACAAACACTGAAAAAGTTCTAAATTTTCAAGAAGTTTACTATTAAAGGAAATGAATCATCTGAGGCTTAGAAGGATTACAAATTATAGCTGTTATGAGAATAAAGTTATCTTATTTGTATAAAATGAGGAGGAAAGGAAGGAAGCTGAACTTGTGTTACTTTTGTTAACAAGGACATTTGATTGACCCAAATATTAATTTCAAGAACTCTGATTAACTAGGAATAAATTGACTATCAATTCAGTCATATTTTAGTGACACAGCATTTCTTAATAATTTAAATTATCTCAAAATTATAAAAACCTCTTCATTCCCTTTACTAATATTTTGTTTATTTTTTAAGATTTAGTTTGTCACAAATAAAAACATAAGAAAAGGTCAATATTTAATAGATAACTGTGATCGAGATGATTCTTCTAAATATTAAACACAGAAAGAACACATAAACAATTCATTTTCACATTTCGCTGGTAATAGAAACCTTCAGATGACACCCACGCACAAAAAAAACTATATAGGAAAAGAATTAGCAAACTTCAGAGAAGAAACAAATGAACTATTTATAGGATGTTTACCAAAAAATATTTGATTAGAGATTTTTATATTATATTAAGTAGAACAAAACAAATACGATTTATTTATGGTAGTATTCCAATCATATTTTTAAAATATGTTGCATAAGATATGCTAATATATCCTAAGTACTTATTTGTGTGGTGAAAAAAGGGAATATAATTTTCTGTAATTTTCTTTTCATGTCATGTTGAAGTACCTATGGTTCTCTGAAGATATAATTTTAACATTTCTACCGTTTGCACATGTGATTTCGGCCAGAAATTTCCTAATTACTTCCACATTGGAAATACATAGGAAGGTGATGGATCTGGGATTTGAACACAATTTCTGCTATTTCCAATGTGAAAGTAATTTTCCAAAATATTGTTCCTTATCTTTAAAGTGGAGACAGTAATATCTATTTAGAGATCTTGTGTGAATGAAATACAATGTAAAGCACGTAGAATCATGCCTAGCACTTGGAATAAGATTTATATTGCTAGCTACTATTATTTTATATTTTTGCTCATTTCAACTTATACTTTTTATTAGCCCAGTTTGTCTCTTTTTGTAGAACTCTTCCTATCATTCTTCTACTCTTACACAAGAACTAATGATTTATTCCCTTTGTTATCCACATTGTCTGGCTTGTAAGTATTCCACAGTATTCTATCACTGTCATATGATTAGTATTACTTGTTTACATATCAATCAGTATTGCTTAGTTGGGATAGAAGAGTATTTTAAAGTTAGGACTCAGGGTTTGTTATTTCCCCGTCCACTTTATATGCCTAGACCTCAGAGCTAGGCATATAGGGGTATGTAATAAACATGTTGAATAAATTAATGTACAGTAAAGTCCAATGGACTCTATTAGGAAATAGACTAGGGAGATGAGAGGGAATGCATCTTTACTTTTTGGAAATATGTGGTCAACAAGAGATTTATATGAGAAATAAGCTTCTTTTTTATGTCCAAATGCTCCATTTCCTTATGTTATAAAACAAATTTTCTAGGGAGAACAGCCCTTTTTTATTGATATATTTAGCTCAGAATCAATAAGTTATTATACATTTATGTATGTATATTTTTTCTGAGAGCATTTTTCTTTATTGACTTCAGTGCATTTTGGAAGAAATATTTTAAAAAATGCACCTCTGGAGATAATCATGAGTCTAGCTTTAGGCATTCTGGAGAATATTAAATTGGATTTCCTAATACCTCAACATTTACCCCTAGTGAGCAATTTTAAAAAAATCATCTGTAATAAATTGTGTTTACCTCAGTAATAACCACTGCCCAGCCCAGTGGGACCGAATAAACAAGAGCAGAGAATAGAGAGGAAAACAGAGCTCTTTTCTGATGGTGTCTAGGATATTCTTGCTTTGTGAATAAATAGCCTTAAGCAGCTTATCACACTTCACTTAAAGAACAGACGGGTTTGATTTCCAGCTACCACACTTCTCACCCACCACTTAGCTTAATGAATTGTTCTCCTGGAGAGCTGATATCTCTTATCCTATGCGTTTATAGGTACTTGATGCTCCCCCTAGTATCAGAATAGCTTGAAAGAATATTTTATAATAAGTGTGAATACCTCAGTTTTCAACTCAGATTGAATACTAAATAGATCCACCAGCTATAACCTATGGTATTTAAACTTTTTAATACCTAAGTGCAGTGTTGTGGTAACTGTGCAGACAGGAAGAGGGTATGTGTGGCCTGCAATCAGGAAGGTGGAGATGTTAAGCTATCTACTCAGAAGTGCAGTTAAATTTGTACTGACATATCTGTTTCATATACTTAGTCCTGTAAAATAATGATAGAACATAATTATGCATCTGATTCTTCCATTTACTAACAGGAACAGCAAGTTAAACATTTTGAGTTCCCTTGTTAATCTATAAAGGGGGTAAAATCATGCTAAACTGACAGTTTTTCAATGAGAATTAGAGGAAATTTTGTGAAGTTCCTTAGTACAAGACAAAGCTCATGATAAATACACTACAAATGTTAATTAAAATGATTGGGACAAGACTCTTCTCTGAGGTTTTCTTCCCCTCAAGCTATGGTGATTAGATCCTTTTATACTGAATTCTTTCTCTGAGATCTAGCATTGCATTATAAAGATACATTGACATAGAGATATTCTGAAGATAAAGAGGTTCCATCAATGGATATTTGGTTTAAATGAAAGATAATAATTTTGGCTACTTAAGTTATACTTAAGAAGATATATAAAAATCTAGCTACACTTCCTCAAGAAAGCAGAAAACTATGGTTTTTACACTCTTCTTATACTTGAAAGAAACATTGATCTTATTTAACCACATGTATATATTATTTTTTGAAAAGCTGTTTGCTTAAATATGAACATGTGAAAAAAAAAAAAACTAGCTCCTACCAAATCTCAAGTTATTATTATGTTATAAAATTAAGAATAAGTTATCTGTGGAAAGGCTGTAACTGCTCCAGGGAGGTCTGTTTCAAATTCTCCTTGATACCAATGATGTTCGATTAATAAAACTAGGATAGCCTGAACTAAGACAGAATCACAATTCCACATTGTACTTAAGTATATAATCCCTTCATTCAGGGAACAAATGATTAAATTGAACTAAAAGATAGGCATTCAAGTAGAGACAATGCATGGCTCAGTGAGACTAGCATCTCTAAATCCACTCAGCTACAGCTGGAGTGTCTCTAAGGCTGGGAACTAGAATTATCTGAATATTACTTCACTGACATGTCTGACAGTTGATTCTGACTATTGATTATGGCTGAAGCTGGTACACAGACCTGTGGTCCCTCATTATGGTCTAAGTTTCCTCATAACTTGGTAGCTGAGTTTTAAGGGTAAGTGGCCTGAGAGAGAAAGTGCCATGGAGAAGCACAATCACTTTTTATTGTTCGGTCACCTGCAGACGCCATTAAGTAGCTAACAATGAGGTGGCTTAATACCTAAGATGGCCGACGGCTGATGCAATCCAGACCTCACATTGGACCAAGGACCTTCTGGGCATGGAAAGACCCTAACCGCAGGAACAGAACAATGGAACACCACACCCAGCACATCTGGGACCAAAAAAGCCTTTAAAAACAACTCCCTCACCTCCTGCATGCGCGACTTCTCTGGCTCCTAAGCCCGGGACCAGTGAACCTTGCCCGCAGACCCCCAATAAAGCCTTGTCCAGTACTTTGCTTTGGTACTCTGTGCTTTTTATTTGATTCCGGCCTATCATTTATGACCCAGGCTTAGAAGTCGTGCAGCACTGCTGCCACTGTATTTTATTTGTTGAAGGAGTCAAAAATCCCTGCTAAGTTTCAAAGAAAGGAAATATAGACTATACACCTTGGTCAAGATTAGTGATGCTCTGGAAGAACATGCAAGACAAAAAATATTGATGTGCCATTTTTTTTAAAAGAATAAAACAATCTGCTAGCCTTTGTGTTTTGTTATCACTGAATGAATAAGCAAATCAGTAGAAGCAACATCTATCCAAATATTCAACATAGTTTAAAAGATATGTGGATACAAAAACAAATCCTCACATTACTCTTAAAATGCAATTAATATTTCCAGTTTATACATGAAGAAACAGTCTCAGAGGTATAAAATAACCCAAGAAAATTAAAATTAATCAGTAGAAGTTTTAGAATTTGAAATCAGAGCTTCCTGGCTTCAAAAAACACATATTTTCCAAGTCAAATCCTGAAGATTTGGTAACAAAGGCTTTTGAAAAAGAGACTGCACCTCTTCAAACTCTCAAATGACGTAAGTCACTAGGAATAAATAAACTGTGCTGTGCAAACACTATGTGCTTACACTTTTTATTTAATTTATTCACATTTTATTTTCTATGCAAAATTATTCATGACTTCCTAAACCTGTTTACTAAGCGACTACCTCACATGCTGAGACAGATATTGCTGTCTAAAGATAATTGAATATAGAATCAGAAAGTATAAACAATCTCGATTAAGTAACTAATGATAGAGTAAAAGAACCAGGGTCATTAGCATCATCACTGAACAGCCAAACTGACACAAGCAACTTCTATTCAAACTTCTTGCCGTATAAGAAAGGTACTCTCCTTTTGTTTAAGCTACTGGAATGATGTTTCTGATTTTCTGCAACTTAATACAATTCCTAACTGATGCAAGCTCTACTTGTTCATCCTCAAAACACACTATTCCAAAAAAAATCTAGTTTTTCCACCAGTTTACAAATATGTTCCAGTTTTTAACTCCTGTGTTTAAACAAATATGTTTCCACATTTCACAGGAAAGTGTCAAATTGTTTAATTTTAATCTTAGCAATAAAGTCAAATTGTTTAATATTGTGTTAGCGTGGACAGGTTTTAACACTTCTTAAATAATACATTTATAAGTCAGGAGAAAGAAAGTTACAATAATGATAATCCTCATTTTTGGTTTTGTGCCATTTTGTTCCTTAAGCATTTTATATTTTCTCTTTCATTACTATCAACTTACTTCAGCATTGCCAAAGATGTCCCAGGATTTTTTGGTGTTGTTTAATGCACTGTTCCATAACTAAATAAGTTTGGGAAATGTCACATATAATGGCCCTCTTTGGAGATTGACAAAGCTTATTAATATACTTAGGGATTCCGAATCATTGAATCACATCACTGAATTGCTGCTGCTGTTCTATGTATAATACTTATTATGTTGTCCCTGGAAATCAACATGTGCATTACAAGAAAAATTTCAGATAGAAAGAATTATTATCCAGTGAATGGAAATTCTACCCTCCCCTTTGTTCAGGACAAAAACCTTGAAGTTATTCTTGATATCTCTCTTTTTTTGTCATATCCCACACCTAACCTGTCTTCAAATTCTGTTGACTAAATTGGATGAATTCAGATTCATCAAAATATATTTAAATGTTGACCATTTCTTGCCACTTACAGTACTACAACCTACATTTAAGCCATTATCATCTCTATCCTGTATTACTGGCATAGAACAGCTCGATTCACTGCTCTGTGCCTACTCCAACCACAACATACATATTCTAACAGAACACCTAGAGTCATCATTTTAAAATTAGAGTTCAAATCACATCATCCTTCTATGCAAAGTCTTTCAAAGCTGTTCCAGCTCACTTAGATTAAAAGACAAATTCTTTAGAGGGAATTGTAAGGCTTTCTCAAGTTACCCTCAGGTTTTGTCCCCTTTAACTCTTCCAATTTGAAGACTCTCCTCTATTACAGTCATGCTGGCCACCCATGGTTCTTTCCACATACCAGTTATACTTCCCTCGTGGAACTTTTACACTTGTTCTTCCATCCACCTGGACTGCTTTTGCTCCACTATTCACAGGACTCACTTCCTCACTTTCTTTAAGAGGTTCCTATTCAAAAGCCCATTTTCAGTGAGACCTTTTCTTACTACTATACCTAAAATCATTTCTGAATCTTCTAATACCCCTTCTTTCCTCATTTAAAATTTATTATCATCCCACATTCTATTATTTACCTTGATTATTTTGTCTCTTCCCATGTAGAATGTAATCTTCATGATTCCATAAATATTTATCAGATTTATTTTTCGGTTTTATCCTCAGAGGAGTACATGGCCACATGATCTCTTTGGGATCCCTGAGTCAACATACGAAAAGTCTGACTACCCTGAGTTGCCTGGCTAGGGAAGCATGTATTGACACACTAGAGCTCAGCTCCATCTGAGCCTAGTCTTCTAACCATCACTGTTAAATTGTCAGATATGTGAGTGAAACTAGTTTGAATCCTTCTGACCAGCCAAACCAACAGCTGAATTCCACTGAGTGAACTCAGTCAATGCTACATGAAGCAGAAGTTAGCCTAAATGAATCCTGTCTGAACTTCTAAACCATAAGATAATGAGATTTAATAAAATAGTATTAAATGGGATAATTTGTTACAAATCAATAGATTAAAAGAACAGTTGCCTCATCTAAAACATTAGGATCCAAACAGATGCAAAACATATTTTATGAAACAATCTTAATTTCCTTTGTAGACTACATGAGGTTTTTTAAGTCCTTAGTTTTCTAAAAAAAAAAATCCATCCTCTTTTCTTCAAAATGCCATGCTTTGCTTTCCTTTCTCTGTCAGAAGCAATGTGAGATCAATCTCAGAGGGAACATCTTATTATATTGGAGCCCTGGCAGTTGCAGGTTCTGGAGTGATTTAGGAACTGGGACTCATGCAGATCAGGGAGGTCATAGGTTACATAGTCAAGAAGGTGACTGTTAGGAAGTAGCGAGGCTGAGATGAGAGACATGACTACATCTGGGGAAAGGGATTTACAGAGATGAGAGAAACTAAGCCAAAGAAAATGAGTCACATAATTAGATATGACCTGAAACATGGTCAGAATACATGTGAGACTGTCACCTTTTTGTTAGGGACAGTAAAGCCCTCAGATGTTGGCTGAGTTTAAATCTACAAGGAGCATAAACTAGGTACATCTTCATGTGTGGCAAGATAGAGAAGAAAAGATGCAGAGCTGCTCTTTGTGTACCAGTACAACGGTATGATATTTTTAGAACAGTAATACTAAAAAGTTGTATTAGCTGTACTTTGTTTTCCAGGACAAATAAGAAAACAGTAGTGCAAAAACTATTACAGTGTGACCCACCAAAAGTTATAGTTCTAGTTTGCCAAATTTTTTAAACTGATTTTAGGTCTTTAACAAACAGAGACTCATGGACAATAGACTAGTGGTTCACAGAGGGAAGTGGGGAGAGGGGAGGGTAGAGGTAGATGGGGTAAAAGGGGTCAAATATGTGGTAACAGAAAGAAATCTAACTATGGGAGGTGAACTGTCAAAATGTACAGCTGAAACTTACCGGATTTCATTAACCAATGTCACCAAAATTAAATAATTAACTAAATTAGAAACAAAAAGAAAGCCTGAAAGTCAAGTCCACTTATTTTCTTTATGACAGTTCTCTATGTAATTTAATCAACCTCTTCTGTCATAGAAAAGGAGTTTTAAAGTTGTTGCTAAATCATATAGTATGTAGGACCACCTGTTATGTTTCACATATTTTTTTAATCAAAGCTAAGTCTCTAAATCAGTACAGTGTTCTCTTTCATTTCTGTGCTTTCAAGACTTCCTCTTGAGCCACTGCAAAGAGCCCTTCCAGCATCACATACCCTCTCAAGGGCTCGCACAGATAATCAAACAGATATCACTAAGGAAAATGTGTTTTTAAAGTGATTTGATGCCTTGGATAAAAAGCCCATAAATGGTTTTATGGCTTTAATGTTGGTGGCAACTGTTACTTCAAATGCTTTATTCTACTTGATGTAAGTGTTATTTACGATAAATAGAAATGCAGAGGAATTGGGGTATCCAGCTTGGAAGTGATTAAAGTAGTCTATCCTCTTAATAAACTTTTCTCAACCTCAGCACTACTGACATTTTGAGTTGAATGATTCTTTGTTGTGGGGATCTTCTGCACTATATGTTTAGCAGCATCCCTAGCTTCTATCCACTAGATGCCAGAGAGTCCTCAGGTTGGAACTACTAAACATATCTCCTGACATTGCCGCATACACCCTAGGGTACAAAATCACACCCAGGTGAGTACTATTTCCCTACAGATTATGAGAATGTCCCTAAAATAAAAAAGATTATGGTTCCTATCACTGTGGGATCCAAATTAAGCTATTACTTCTTCACGTTTAGTTTCTTAGTCTGTGAAATAGGAATTGTAGGGAAAATTGTAAAAGAATTTTAAGCAGACCAAAAGATTACTGGGTATCTTCAATGGGAAACAAGTCATGTCTAGTATATCCTTCAAGGTTATCTTAGTTTGTGGGAGGATCTCTCTTTTCATTATTATCTTTGCACTACTTTATAACTCTGTCACTTGTATAAAACTGAAAGTAATGTAAGTGACTCTTGATAGAAATCAAATTGAGTCTGGTAGAATGCAACTGGTTATTGGCCTATATATAGTAGCAAGCTTATCTCATTTTTGCATGTATTTTTAAATTCATTTAAAATTCATTTGACTACAGATGTGTGAAGTAGTACTGCGAAGCCTTCTCTGAATCTATTGTAACATCTTAGCGGTTCCCTCATTAATTAATAAATTAAATGAAATACTTAATATGTGTACTCTTTATATCTATTATTAGAGTTGTGATTACAGTTGGCCTGAACAACACAGGGGTTCAGGATGCTGAACCCCTGTACAGCTAAAAATCCATATATAACTTTTAACCCTCCCCAAAAACTTAATTACAGTTAGTCCTTTGTATCCACAGGTTTTGCATCTATGAATTCAACCAACTGCAGATCAAAAATACAATTTTTTTTTATTTTACAAGTATGGGAAATTCACAAGTATGGAGGGTGACTGTACTAACAGCCTACTGTTGACCAGAAGCTTCACTGATAACATAGTCAATTAACATGTATTTTGTGTGTTATATGTATTATATGCTGTATTCTTACAACAAAGCTAGAGAAAAGACAAAGTTATTAAGAAAATTGTAAGGAAAATATGTTTGCTAAATTTATTGAAAAAAATCCATATATAAGTTGTTTAAATTCATGTTATTCAAGGGTCAACTGTATATATACATATATACATAAATATATAGTATATATATATATATATAATAATAATGACACAAAAGATTTGGAGGAGGAATAATTATAAAAATACATGCAAATTGTCTAAACAGAATTCTAAAATAATTATTATTACTATTGTTATCACTAGCATCGAATAATACTGAACATTAAAGATATAGCAAAAACAAATTAACAGCATTAAATGCTAAAAAAAACAGTTATTTCTAAAACTGCCCAAATCATGATATCGAAATATGTAAATGAAATATATAAATAAGTAAATAATTAGAATAAGTAAAGCTATTCAATTATCTTCTGTTTTCAGTATTTTCATTTCCAGGCAACCAATCTATTATGAACAATTATATGCCAACAAATTAGACAACCTACAAGTGGATATATTCCCAGAAACATACAAGCTACATACAGAATCATGCAAAAACAGAAAACCTGAACAGACTGATTACTATAAAGAGATTGAATCAGTAATCAAAAAACTGTCAACAAAGAAAAGTCCAGGACCAGATGGCTACACGAGTGAATTCTACCAAATACTTAAAGAATCATTAATACCAATGCTTCTCAAACTCTTCCAAAAGACAGAAGAGGAAACACTTCTAAACTCATTTTATGAAGGCAGCTCTACTCTGATACAAAAACCATGCAAGGATACAACAACAACAAAATTACAGACTACTATCCCTCCTGAACACACATGAAAAATCCTCAATAAAATATTAGCAAACTATTCAACAATGCATTACAAAGATCGTGCACCATAACCAAATGGGATCTATTACAGTTATGCAAGGATGATTCAATGTCTACATTTCAATTAATATGAAACACCAGATTAATAGAATGAAAAGGTAAAACTCATATGATCATCTCAAAAGATGTAGAGAATATATTAGACAAAATTCAACATCCATTCATGATGAAAACTCTAAACAAACTGGATATAGAGGGAATATACCTCAACATGACAAAGGCCACACACGAAAAGCCCAGAGCAAACATCACACTCAATGGTGAAACACTAAAAGTTTTTCCTCTAAGGTCAGGAATAAGACAAGGATACCCACTCTGGCCACTTTTATTAACATAGTAATGGAAGTCCTAGGCAGAGCAAGAAAAAAATAATAATAAAAGGCATCCAAATCAGAAAAGAAGAAGTAAAACTTGCTAACTGCAGGTGACATGTTATATAGAGAAAACCTTAAAGATTCCACCAAAAAACTGTTAGAACTCATAAAGAAATTGAATAAAGTTGCAGGATACAGTATCAATATACAAATCAGTTGTATTTCTATACACCAACAAACTGTCAGAAAGAGAAATTAAGAAAACAATCCTATTTACAATAGCATCAAAAATAAAATTCTTAAAAATAAATTTAACTAAGCAGGTGAAAAATCTGTGCGCTGAAAACTATAAACATCGATAAGAAATTGAGTGATGCAGATAAAAGTAGATATCTATCCTCATGAATTAAAAAAATTAACATTGCTATTAAAATGTCCATACTATCCAAAAAATCTAAAGATTCAATATGATATGATCCCTATCAAAATTCCAATGATATTCAACACAGAAAGAGAAAAAAAAATTCTGAAGTTTGTATGTAACCAATAAAGACCCCAATAACCAAAGTAATTTAAGAAAGAACAAAATTAGAGGCATCATGTTTCCTGATTTCAAACTACCTAATAAAGTTATAGTAATCAAAACAATATGGCTTAAAAACAAACACACAGATTGACAGAACAGAATGGATTGCTCAGAAATAAACCAAGGCGATTGTGGTCAATTAATTTACAACAGGAGAGATTAGAATATACAATGAGAAAAGGATAGTCTCCTCAATAAATAGTAATGAGAAATGGGGAAGCCACATGCAAAATAATGAAACTGGACCACTATTGTACACCATACACAAAAATCAACTCAAAATGGATTTAAAAACTTCAAATAGTTACACTCAAAAAAAAAAAAAAGCACAATGAGGCAAGCTCTTTGATATTAATCTTGGCAATGAATTTTTTGGATTTGACACCAAAAGCAAAGGAAAAAGAAGCAAAAATAAAAAAAAAAGTGGAACTACATCAAACTAAAAAGCTTCTGCACAGCAAGGGAAACAATCAACAAAAAGAAAAAGTGAACTATGAAATGGGAGAAAATATTTGCAAATTATATAAATGATAAGAGGTTACTATCCAAAATAAACAGTAATACATACAACTTAATAGCAAAAACGAACAAAAAAGAATGTGATTAAAAAATGAGCAAAGGATTTAAATAGACACTCTTGGTTTCCAAAACAGACATACAAATGGCCAACTGGTACATGAAAAAGTGCTCAGCATCACTAATAATCAAGGAACTTTAAATCAAAACCCCAATGAGATGGCATGTTACATTTGTTAAAATGGCTGTCATCAAAAAAAAAAAATGGAGGAAGAGGGAAAGAAAGAAAAGTGTAGGTAAGAATGTGGAGAAAAGAGAATGCCTGTAACCATTTGGTGGGAATGTAAATTCATTCAGACACATGGAAACCAGTATGGAAGTTCCTCACATAATTAAAAATAGAACTACTGTATGATCCAGCAATCCTGCTTCTGGGTGTGTATCCAAATGAAACGAGAACAGGATATGGAAGAGATATCTGTATTCCCATTCACTGCAGCATTATTCACTGTAGCAAATATGTCCAATAACAGATAAATGGTTAAAGAGGATATGGTGTATATATACAATGGAATATTATTCAGCCACTAGGAAGAAGGAAATCATGCCATCTGCAACAAAACAGATGAACCTCAAGGACACTATGCTAAGTGAAATAAACCAAAGACAAATACTACATGGTATAACTTATATGTAAAATTTAAAAAGAAGTCAAACTCACCAAAACAGAAAGTAGAGAAGTGGTTACCAAAGGCTGAAGAACGGGAAAAACAGGAACAGGTTGGTAAAAGTACACAAACTTTCAGCTATAAGAAGAATAAGGCCTGAGAATCTAATATATAACATACTGATTATTGTTGATAACACTATATTAAATTGAATATGCTAAGAGTATAAAACTTAAATATTTTCATTAAAAAAAGAAATATGTGAGGTAATGAATGTGTTAACAGAATTCTTTCAGATCATCTATGGAAAAGTAAATAAATATATATATATACATACATACATACATATAAACTGAAGTGTGGAGGTTGTCATTTGTTTAAAGTTCATGGGAAGGATTATATAGCCCAGGGCTTCAGGCTCCAGAACCATCACTTTCATCCAGCCCATCACACTGGCTCTTTCTTTACCTATCTTAATTCTCATAATTTTTTGCAAGTGTATATTATTGTCCCCATTATATAGTCGCATAAACACGTTCAGAGGTCTAAGTTACTTAGACAGTTAGCAGCACTCTGCAGCATTAGAATTCCTTCTCTCACACTCTGCTCTTGCAAACTCTTTCTTTCCTGTATGATATTTCAAATTCATGTAGAGATGCCTATAATACCAATCTTCCTCTGAATGAGAAGATATCCTACAATGTCATGCCTGAAATTTCAATTTTATTTTTATATCTTTACTTTTGTTACTAATATTTCCACTGTCCCTTGATCTACAAAATTTTAAAATTAAAATTTTATTCAAAATATCTTGTCCAATTTCTATTCCAAAAGCTCCAAATGCAGGATGGAAAATTCCCATTCAGAGCCGTGCTCTCAACCTAAACATGACTAAATGTGAAATCTCTGCCTTAGGAACTATTCCTTCTAATTTCTCTTTTCCTTCTAAAGTGTTTCATTCTTTTCCCCCCGTTACTCAGACCTGAAACCTCTCAAACAAGTTAACCCCTCCCATATCCAGTTATGTATCTCAAATTTCTCTTCCTCCTCAATTGTCCACTGTTCTATACCAGAATAGTTCCTGGCATATACAACCCATTCTGTAAATACTTGCCATTAAAACACAAGGAAAACAAAAAGTAATGTTATTTACAAAAAAATAGAAATTCTAAGGCAGATTACTAAAATGTCTAGAATAAAGTAATAAAAAAAACAGGATTATTCACATTCAGTGACAACAAAGTTCCACACATAGTGCTCTTTTAATCTTCATCAATATTCAGTAAATTAAATTAGGTACAACTATTACCTTTATTTTACAAATGAGGAATCCAAAACTCAGAGAGTCAGATTAGTCTTCCTAAATAACACTGGTAGCAAATGCTTAGTGCTGGTATTCAAGCTTATCTATACTTCAAGCTCATTTCTCTTTTAAGGGCACTACACTCCTTCTATAATAATAAAATTGACCAGCAAACAAATCCAGACAAAAGTATACACAATGAAATTGGAAGTATAAAAGGTCATAATTGCCCCAATATAAGATTAAAGGCTTATTGTGACACTCTACTGGTGCCAGAAATGTTCCAGCAGGCCTCTGGCTGGCCACAATCATTCTACGATATTTTAAAAAATGTGTAAACATCTAACTAGATGTTAGATCAGTGCCTCATTTAGGATAACACATAAGATGGCTGCATACATGATTACATAGAATCTAAATAGTGGATCACACGCAGTGTGGGCTTTGTAAGAGGCCAGGTCTGGATTTGAATTCTGGCTCATCGCTTGGGCAAGTTCTTTACTTTGCTTCACTTGCTTCTTTGTCTGAAAAAAGATGTTAATATCTTCCTAAAATTGTTATTGTGAAGATAAAATAACTAAAG
The DNA here is from genome assembly GCA_004027375.1 of Macroglossus sobrinus. Taxonomy (NCBI): domain Eukaryota; kingdom Metazoa; phylum Chordata; class Mammalia; order Chiroptera; family Pteropodidae; genus Macroglossus; species Macroglossus sobrinus. The sequence goes on from PVKZ01000837.1 coordinate 160,213, forward strand.
CAATCAAATGGTCCAATGCAATGAATGCTTGCTTCTAAATAGGTCCTTATTAAGCAAAAGTAGCATTGTAATTTAAAAAGTTCTTACTTTAATGTCATTTTAACACAAGACTCAAATTTGATAGAAAAAGTCTGGAATTTAGACTGAAAAAATTTTTGTTAAAACCTGGTTTTGCTTGGTTGGTATGTATGAGTTCCCTGCAGAATCTTTCCATGCTAAAATCTATCTTGTGTCAAGTTGATATTTGCAAAGCATGGGGGAGAGTCATTTAACTGTGCCTAACATTAAAATGCATGATTGAAAAGAAGATTCTGAGTATTGCTTGTCTCCAATAAAACTAATCCTAAACTTCAAAAAAAGGGAATGTTTATAAAGATAATTAAAAATCTCTATGATAAATATTGACATTAAACATAATAATAAATTAAAGGTTTCAGAAAGAAAAGTAATATCATTTGTTTTAATTTAGTCATTTTTCTAAAATAAAAGGATATCTGGTTCATATATAGTTTGTTCCTCCAGCCCTATTTTCTACCTTTTCTATATTCATTTATATTTAATCTATCCAACGTTGCCCGCTTAGGGTTTTACAGTATATCTGACTTTTAAAATATTTAAGCTCTCTGTCTCAAAGAAACTGACTCAGTGGAACAAGCATGGTTGTTATTTCAGTGCATAATTTAACCTGATAAGACCTTTAGAGAAAACATTATAATCATTCATAAGTCACTGGCCTGAAAGAAAACATTTCAGCCTTGTGAATATCTTGGGCTGGGCATGTTGAAGTTTGTTTACCAGATGGCTGAGTTCAACAAAGCAAATCACAATCCATGTTTTGGAAATTCTTTTATGAATTTATAGCCTGCAAAAGAGCTTTGTTAACACTGAAATGTTAATATTGAATATGCATACAGAAGACTTATATTTTCACCTTTCTCTATGTTTGGCCCCAAACAACTATTATGATCCCTAATGCTAACCTCATTAACACCTAAAAAGACAGAACAAGAAAGAGCAGTTTTTTTTCAGTGACCTTAAGCTCATCCTCTTCAAATTCTGCATTGTGATACATAATTTTATCTATTCCTCTCTCATTTCTACAAAAGCATCTGCCATGCCAAGTATTACTAGTAACATAATGGTGGGTAAAATTTGGCTTCTCACTGATGGAGCTCACAAACATTTAATGTAATTTCTGCCTTCTTTCCCAGGAGACAATGAGCCACGGATGTGATGAAGCCAGATTATGATACTGATGATCAGCTACTCAAAGGAGAACTAAAGCCCCCTGGATAAAAGTCAGGACCAAATGTCAACATATGTGACTTTCTAGCTAATGTTATTAACCAACAGAATATAATTCCATTAGTGGGTCCAAGTGAAACCAGCAAAGGAATGCCTAACTAAATCAAATAAAGATAAAAAGTAAATAGCTATTTTAAGACACTGAGTTTTGAGAGTAGTTTTGTTTTGTGGTATCTTGGACAAGATGGTAAATATTTCAGATTTTGAGGGTCATATGACCTTTGTCATACCTACTCAACTAGGCTGTCATAGTGTGAATGCAGCAATAGAGAGCAAGTAAACACACTGCATTGTTGTGTTCCAAGGAAACGTTTAGAAAAAATAAGCAGGTGGACAGATTTGGCTTACAAGCCTTAATTTGCTGACCATTGTTCTAAGTTAGCATATTAAGAAAATGTATGTAATTCCAATTTTACAGTATAAATTCAAGTATTAGTAATTAGCCTTTATAGTGTCTTCAGAAAATTTTATATTGAAACCCTATAGACATTGTTATAAATAATATCAGGACCAACTACTGCAGCTGACATCCCAGTGCACAGCGTGCTACGGGCAGGTAAACAGTCCTCATTGCAGAGTATTGTACAGAGCTTAAGAAATATAGATTTAGTATTATATTTCATAAAATCATAGTAATGATATTTTAAATACAATAACAACAAATTTAAGACAATAAAAAGAAATATCAGACTTTCTACTCTCAAAATTATCAGAGCAAACGTAAATTAATATTAATTTATGAAAAACCATAAGCCACTTCAACAAAATGTTTGTGTCTAGTAAATAACAAGTACATAAATAATTTGTGTCTAGTAAATAACAAGTGCATAAATAATGTATTAACTAATAAATATGTATCAGAAAAGATCCTTTCAGTGAACTATTTCTTTCACTCTTGGAACACCATTTGGCACAATTTTTATGCAAATTATCTAATTTTTTCATTGTTCACTGAAGTTACATATATTAAAAAACAAATAAAAATAAATAATATTAGAGACATAAATTAAATGTCTTCTCACTGGAAAAAAATTTAAAAATAACATGAAAGAGACCAGCCTAAAAGATATTAAGCTTTTAAATACTTCTTACAAGCTACTCAGTTCTAGCTTACTTAAATAACTAGCTCTTCTGACAAGCCTTCCCTGACTTCAAATTAGACATAGCAAAAAAAAGAGATAGTAATTGAAAAAAAAAACAAAAAACAACAGACTAATTAGAGTTAAAAAGTTTCTAGGAAAATCATTTCCTAGAATTTCCAACAGTCTTTATCTCTATTTTTGAGTAATTAAAAAAAACAAAAGTACTTACAATTCTAATAGTCACTGTGTAATTGATGAAGACTACTTCCTGCGGATACTGGCACCTAAATAGATGAATAGTAGAACAAAAGAGAAATTTTTGAAATAATAAACTGAAGTATATATGAAAATCCAGGATGTAAAAGAATCTCAAATCATTTAGGAAAAACTGACATTTTAATAACTTTCGATGGGCAACTTGATAGAAATTTGTTAAAAAAAAAATGAACCAATGCCTTGCACAATACACAAGAGTAAACTCCAAATAGATAAGAGATGAAGCGAATAAAAGGAAGAAAGAGAGAGAAAGAGAGAGAGAGAGAGAAGCCACATACGTACTAAAAAAATAATTATTTTATAATCTGAAGTTATAAAAAATATTTTATAACTATGACTTAATTCAAACAATAAAATACATGTGTAATAAATTTAACTAATTAAAATGATTGCTAAGTTAAAAGACAGTTAAAGTCAAAAGATAAATAAAAACAAGAATATATTGTCAAACAGTATCGATGATAACAGAATAATCTGTCTAACATAAAAGCTCATACCACTTAAAAAAATATTAGCAACACAAGTTTTAAAATGATTAATTCTATAATAATTTTATAAATGATTAATGCTATTAATGCTACACAAAATGGCTCTTAAACTTATAGAAAAAAGTTCACCTTCTTCCATAATAGCAGTAATGCAAATGGAAACTACACTGAGATGTCATTTCTCACCCATAATAGCAGAAATTCAAAAGCTTAAGAAACCTATACTACAGGTGAGCCTGTTGGAAAAGAGGCACTTTCACTTGTTACTCATAGGATCGCAAACCTTCTGTAGAGGAATTTGATAAAACTACCTGTCAATTAACAATTTACTCAGTAATTCCACTTTCTAAGAGTTTTTTTCCAAAGGCTCATGGTCAAGATTATGAAAAAAATGCATAGATTTACTTACTGTGGCATTATTTTTAATGATAGAATATTGAGAAAAAGATAAATGTCCAACAAAGATAAATAAAATGGATAAATAAACTGTGACATAGCAACACATCCATGTAATCATTACCATTCTTATTCAATTGGCAAAAAGAATGAAGGTGATCTCTAAGACTGATCTGGAATGATTTCCAAAATATATTATTAAGTGAAAAAAGAAACTACAAAACAATATATACCATATAGAATGCTACATTTGTATAAAAAAGAGGAAATAAGAATGTGTGTGCACATCTGTGTAAAAACTGTACACAAACATACATATATATATGAATTTTTTACATATATATGCATATACACATATACAGACATATGTGTGCCTATGCCTGTATATGCATATACACTTATTTTTTCAGAAACCCAGAGAAAGATATACCAAAATGAGTCAAATTGATCATCTATAGGCAATAGGCTGGTTCACAGAAAAGATAGGAAAAAGAATGTAAGGAAAAAGAAAGAATTTAATGTAATATAGTTTGATATTTGATATCCTTCCCTCAAAATCAATAAGGGTTGGAAAAAAAAACCCTTATAATTTATTATGAACAGAAGGAAAATATACCTACAGATATTTTTAACTGATAACCCAAGCATACGGAAGAAAGAAATGAAAAACAAGTCAGGTAGCTTTTGAACATAGTACGATGACTATATACGATCAGTGGGATATATTTTAAAGAAAAAATAATAATAAAGGAAGTCTTGAACTTTAGTAGCAATTTTTTTGTAGTAATAGTATTGGTTTAGTGATTCCCAGACTGCTTAATATGTATTGTAACAATAAGCAAATGATACAAATGCAATAAGGTTTTAGAGAACCAGTATTTTGTCTGGAAAGAAAGGAGAAAAACAAGTATGCATTGGGGGAGGAGAAGAAAGACTGTGGTTTAATATCAGAATTACAAGTGTCATTATGAATTCATAATTTAATTACCTAATTTAAATGTGTATATATATGAATTTCTTAGCTTTGTCCAAAGAATTGGCCAAATAACAATGACAACCTAACTAACTACAAAACACACCCAATATTGGTTCCTAAATCCCTTAATCCCTTTCACCACTGAAATAGCCAGGGCTTTTTGGATAAAGTATTGCTTCCCGAGCAAAGACAGAGAAAATATAAAATAAGACACTTTGATGTGTCTCAAAGCATAGATATACACAAAATATGATAAGGACATATTAAAGGATACAGAGGATACAGTTTGAAGGGTCTCTCACTGTCCACATCTGAGATATTTTGAGAAATAAAAGAAATAATGATAATAATAAATTAAAACATATTATACAGAAAAAGAACCATCTATGATCTCATAGTGATAAAAGTAAAGCAAATAAAAACAGAGTAGAGATATTGAGAAGAAAAACCTTGCCTTTGTAAAGAATGCCAACTATTAATTGTAGAAGAAATTATTAAATTAGCAAATCTCCATTTTAAAATCTATAATAATAGTTTCAAGCAGGTATTATCAATAAATACTAATATCACTAGGATCATTCCTCAGATTACTTATTAATGATTAGAGAGAATGTACCTTTACAATGAAGAAATTTGAAAGACAACATCTTAATCCAAGGATCAAAAGTTAGTATCACCAATAACAGGACAAACTGACATCTTAACATAGAGAACAGCATATCACCTTTTAGAATTCTTATAACCTGAAACTAATTTACAAAGAAATAGTCAATATTTAAAAATTTTAGACATTAAAGATAATTTATCTGAAATCTTAAAATAAATCATTGTAGTAAGACAAAAAAGGCAGGAAAACAGTTATACATTGGAGGAACTTAAAAAGAAGTGGCAACAAAATGCAACATGAAATTGTTGATTGGAAACTTGATGAAAACAAAACAAAACACTACAAAAGATATTATCAAGATAATTGGGGGAATTTGAATATGGACTATACATTAGGTAATAAAATTATTATCAATGTTAAAATTGAATGTGATAATTTATATTGTGGTTACTTAGGAGAAAGCCCTTTTTTAAGACACAACTGGCTAGACTATTTAGGAGAAAAAATCTGAAAAATTCTTTCAAACTGTTCAACCAAAGGAGAAATAAGAGATAAATTGCTAACAATTGAAAAACCTAGGTGAAGTCTGCATGAGTGTTAATTCTACTATTCTTTCAAATTTTCTATAAGTTTATATATTTTTTAAAAATCAGAAATACAAAGAAAATATTCTACTTTAACTAGGACCCTTGTCATGGTCTTTAGACATTTAGGTTCTTTGATATTTTGGTTCTGGATGTCATTCTGTCTTCCATTCATGGGGCTGCAGGCAACATTGACACTTCATTTTGCATTAACATTTGAAGGTTCACATACAACATATCAACAGTAAAATCTATTTTATTAACAGATTCCAAGTCTTCCACAATTTGAGATTCTGATATAGTAAGTGCAGAATACAGCTTAGAAACTTAAATACTTCAAGGAGATTTTGAAGCTGGTGATGCAAGATCCATATTTTATATGGTTCCCAAAACTAGTTGATAGATTAACCTGAGGAAGTGTTTTGTGGTTACTATTTTTTTTTAAGTACACAGATCACCAAACTTCATTTAACCCTACTAAGAATCTCCAGAACGATACCCAGAGTTTGTTTGTATTTTAAAAACTTCAAAGGAGCAAAATAACAAAGCTAACAATCTCTAAATTCCCCATGAGAGTCTGTCTTGGGGATCAATACTATGTGACATTTTATGCTCATTAAACTTCTTGGTAGCTTTCTGTCAAAAACAAAGTGTGGTATAGCTTGTTTGAAAAAAAAAGTTATAAATTCCAATAAGTCCCTTTAAATTGTATTTTCAAGAACAAAATATAAATCCAGTCTACAAAACTGAAGTATTTGTTTGAGCCAATTACTTCCACTTCACCTTCACAGTTACCATAAAGATTTAGTAGTAGTACTAAAGCAAATCCCTTGTCCTTTATAAATCAAATAAATAAGCAAGAAGAAATTTACCCTTGCAAGGTTCACATAATTTGGGCAGTTATTACATGAAGAAAAAAAGGAAAAAAAATTCTTTAAAAAATAATTGAAAGGGAAAACAAAAGAACTGTTATATGCAGGCTGGCAATTTTGGGAGAAATAAGCATGCCCTTTTCTAAGTGAGAGTTTTCACATCTATTGTATGTAAGTAACAGGTGACAGTTCTTCATGTGCCATCTGCAATTCTATCACCTGGGGGATTGTTAAAAATGGAGCTGCTGCACCACACCAATGAGTGGCAGGGCTGGAGAAAGGCACAGCAAGTAATTTAGTGAGTAAGGAGTGATGATAGTAGAACTGGGGGCTACAAATTTAGATTGAGAGCACATTATATTTGATATTAAATGCCAGCTGAGTAAATTTACATGTTATTTAGGTGACAATACTGAGATCAAAATCTTCAGAGTTAGTAATCCTAGTCATATGGATCTTATCTCATAATTTTGTTTTACATTTCTCTAATGAGTAATAATATTGAGAAACTTTTTGTGTGCTTATTTAATTATCTGTGCATCTTGGAGAAATATCTACTCAGATCCATTGGCCAATTTTAACTTTTTTTTTAATATTAAATTTTAAGAGTTTCTTATACATTCTGGATTTAAGTCCCTTATCAGTTATCTGATTTACATATAGAAAAGTTTCTTTAAAAGTAAGAAATGTGTCTGAGAGCAAATGGATAAGTCACCCAGAGAAGTAACTGTGGTTAACTGCAACTTGGTTAAAGTTGTTAGGTTTTTGTGGGGAGTATTAGGGTAAAAGCTGTAGAACAATGCTTAAGATTTCAGAATAAATCACCAGGATAAGAATTTAGGCATAAGTAGGGGAAGTACTTTCTTTCTAAGTCCTACAACACATGAACTGTCTCACTGTTGAACCCAGGGCTCTCATCAACTCTATTTCAGAAATGTGGTTTATTAAAGAGATTAAAAAATTTCACACAGGATATCAGAGGTAAGCAATTCTTTCTACATATATTGTTGCAATTTGAAAACTTAAATATTAGTCTCCAAGGCTATTTCCTCCCTCATGAAACATTTTGTTTTCTCAGTTCTAAAGAAATATATTGGTCTTTTGAGGCATTTTATATCTGGCTTCCCTCTTTTGATGATGTCACCGAGCCTGACCTCTATTTTTATGAGAGGACTTCATGGACACATTTGAAGTCTGAGGAATCTCACACAGGCATTTAGAAATAATAAAAAATATCTCTTTCACAAATTAGTATTATTTTAATATAAGTTTTGTGAAATACCTGGGCCAAGAGAATTATTGTTACTATCGTATTTTAAGTATAGTTAAAATTTGACTAATATTATTTACTCAGGCAACCAAAACATTTTTTGTTCAGAAATCTGGAACAAAAATGAGAAAGTATACTTTCAGCAAAGCCTCATGCTGACATTTCCTGCCTCCAAGGACCCATTTCAATAAAAAAAAACATTCCCACAAACATTACAGTACTGAGAAAAAGTACATTACAGAGGTTATAGACAACTACAGTAAATACAGATTTCAGTAGTTAGATATTCAACAAGTTTGACATGGCCCATCTTTACATAACTTTTTGTTTACTGCAATTTCTCAACCTAAATAGGTTTCTGGAAACAGCTATTCCTTCGAGAGAAACACTGGTCTGGTCATAAATGCAATTACCCGTCTTTAGCCACAGCCTTACTGTGTATGCAGTAATTATTCCTGTGTCTTTTAATCATATGCACAAGTATGACTACAGTGTTGTAATTGGTCACTATAAAAATTTAAAAAGTAATAATTATTGAATAATTATTTTATATCGGGTATTTTTCTAAGAATTTTGCCCTTATAAAATCACTATGATGACTATTACAATTTTCATTTCACAGATAAGGATACTAAGGTACAAAAAAGGTAAATTTAATAGCCTACAATCACAGAAATTTTAAATAAGTTTTTCAAGATAAGATCTAGAATCTAAACTCTAGACAAAACCCACCATTTTAGAATAAACAAGATTCCACTCTAAAATGTATTACTCCCTAAACCAAGAGTCAATTTGTTTGTGTTTACTCTAGGACTAATAATTTAACTACGGTGAAAACACTAAAGAGCAATGTAGCATGACTCATTTTAACCATGGACAAACAGGGGCACTCATTCATTTAACAAATATTATCTACTCAGTCCCTGTACTGGGGCTGCAGTTATAACCTTGAATGACAGACTAAAGCTTTCAGAGAGTTCAAATTATAGAATAGGAAGGCAATAAATAAGAAAACAAGAAGTAATTATTTAACTTAAGTACTATGAAGAAAATAAAATAATTAATATGACAGATAATGTCCAGAGGAGTGGGTGGTTTAAAGTGTGTCAGAAAGATATCTTTGAGAAAGTGGCATTTGAATTGAGACTCTGTGGAAAGGAGCCAGGCTAAGATTAACCCAGTGGAAAAGTATTCCAAGTAGATGGAACTACAAGTATACAGCAAAAAAGTGTGAAAAATGACGACAACCTGAACTTTGGTGAATTCGGCACTGAACTCAAGTCACAGAACCATTTTCAAGAGTTCTGTGTCTATAGTTAACCCTGCTTCTTGTCCTAAAACCATAAAGTAACACAAATGAGTGAACACCATTGGAATGTCCCACATGAATTAGAATTTAGGAATTGTAGGGAAATCTCAGATCAATAGGTCAACTGCTCCTAAATAGTTAAACAATAGAAAAAGAGGGTTATATTAAATAAATTAACATCAGCACCCAACATTGCATTACTCTGCTTTTTATTTTTCCTATTGCCTTGTAATATGCTATGTAATTTATATTTGATTATATTTAATTTTTATGGATTGACTCATCATAGAATATAAGCTTCAAAAGTACTGAGTGGTCTGCTTTGTTCACTGAGGTAGTATCTTGAACAATGTTTAGCACATAATATATAGAAAGTAGTGAATGACTAAACAAATGTGTGAATGAACGAGTATGTAATTGCATTCAATGACTGAAAAGTTAAAATAAAAAATGTTTTGTTTGGCCAGCAGTGGTGTTATTTTTCCCAGAGTGGCCGAGGGTTAAAACAGGTCATCTTTTAAGTTATTTGCAGTCTATTCATATATTATTTGAGTCAAGATCTAACTTTGAACACTGTAAAAATGTCATGCTAACAAAATATCTTAATAGTTTTTAGCATTAAACGAGAAGCTTTAACTTTCCATGAATCCATAAAAATAGCACATTCACATGATGAGGTTTTTTCTTTTTTCTTTTTTTTTTTAAGCTATGTTTCCTCTTTGGGACTGGAACATGCCTATGGTAATTTAGTCTTCAACAAGAAAGTTTAATTGGGCTGATGCAAAATAAACTCTGAAAGTCTCTTTCTTTTGTGTCTGTATTTATAGGCCTGTGCTCATAACTTTACATACAATATACAAGGGGTAATTCTATAAAGAAAGATAAACATTTTCATAAACTCTCTGAACTGTTTAAATGTGGAAACTTGGTTTATATGGTTAATATACATTTTAAGTAATTGTGTAAACTGTCCAGTTCTTGACTTCAGAACCATTCATCAAGAGGAAATATTTGTGAATCATAGAAGTTTCTATTAACATGTGGCATTCAAAATATATTAATTTAAAAATAACATGATTTCTAAGTAAATAGAAAAGTAAAAAGTAAAGACTAAAGTAAAAGGCACTAAGCCCTAAAATAACAAAATACAAGTTAGAAATAGAGAATGATGAGTTAAATTCACCTCATGCCTTTTTGGCGAATGCATTTTTTCCTTCTCTTATTTTCTTCCTATTGATAAAAAATAAATGACTTTTTCAGAGAATCTGTATACCATTAAAAATATTAATAAGAATACTAGCTCAGTGTAATATCCAGATATAAATCTCATTATTTTCATAGACATCTTCAGTGAGTTATAGAATTTTAAAAATAAAAATGCCCTCCAAATTGTTAATCTATTTTACTAAATTTTTAAAAATAATTTCTTAAGATCTATTAAATCTTATTTTTGCCAACCTTATTTTAAGTGCCAAGTATTGAAATGAAAGAATATACAAATCTTGCCTAATAAAAATCCTATTATTTTAGCTAGCAAAAGGAAGAAAAAAACAACCCAACATTCACCTAGTTAATGAAAGTGTATCTGAATCTCACGGAAAAAAAATTATACAAGAAAACTTTTATGTCCAATCCTATATTACTCAAAATATTTTTAGAAAGGACAGAGATATGCATTAAGATTGATTCTGGTCTAAATGTTCCAAGTAGAGAGTTTACATCTGATTGCAAAGATTTTTACATAATTTTCCCCCAACAAATTTTCAAATGACACTTCAAGGAAATTATTATATAATTTTGTTGAATAAACTGACACTAGAGAGACAGTGACAAATAAAAGATTTAAATATATTTGAATTATTATGAAATTTTAATGCTACTGCCATTCTCCACTTGGGATTGTCAGAAAAAAGAGAAACACCAAGAGGGAGAAGTGAGAGAAATTTGATTAATTTAAGTATTTGGATAAATGATTTTTTTGACTGAAAATGTTTTTTGTTCCAATGTTATAAAAATGTTTAGAAATATATTAGTCCCAGTTTTATTCACTAATCTGTGTATTTCTTGCTAAAATTCATTGTTCATACTCTGTGAGAAAAGATATGTTACCTATGTTATTTACTATTGTTTGACTGGTACATAGTAGTTGTTCAATAAACATCTGTTGACATTTGAGCAGATATTTGCAGAGTGAATAGAAGTGAACTAGGCTTGTGTGATGCCTATGAGTTAGAATGAGACACAGCCCAGGTTCAAGGAATTGACAGACTTGTTGGGATGGAGTGGGGAAGGAACTAGGATGGTGTTAAGGAGGTGGGCATATGCCTAGCACATATGACCTTGCAGACTAGTGTCTAAGATTTGTAAATATTTTTCGAGGCCAATGTAGTTGAAAGAGTACAAGTTAGAAGGCACTGTTGCAGTATATGAGAAAGATAGCACTGTCTTAAAGGCAAGGGTCCTCTTTTTATCTATCCATATTTTTCCACAATCTACACCTTTACACAAAGATAAGAAACATCAATGTTCAGAAAAGTATATTGAGAACCACTATACTAATTACTGAATAAATATGAATATAATGATGCTATCACATTTTGATTATCCCAAACTCCAATCTGGTCTCCCTGGTTCCATTTGTACCTTATATGGTCTGTTCTCCTCAGGGCAGTATGAGTGTCTCCTTTATAACATAAATTATGTCATGAGATGCATTTTTCATTATCCCCCAATAGCTTCTCATGATACTTCAAATATCACATTTACCACTGAACTTATATCCCTGAAGGAAAGTGCCTGATTCAGAATAAAGTTTTCCTAAATATTTCACAAAATAATTTTTAACAAGAGTGAATTAAAGAATCCAGGTGACCATCACAGATTTTGAATCATGCCCCATTTTACAGGGGCTTTTTAGTTGTTAAATAGTTTCAATGTAAGTCTCTGAGATAATGTGAAAACTTATGAAAAAGTGAGAAATAAAATGGCATCAGATTTGTGGCTTTTGGTGGAAATATACTTCACAGAAAATTCATAAGCCTTTGCAGCTATTGCTGCATTCATGATTATGGAAATTCACGTAAGTTTCATATGTATGCCTCATGAATACCAAGCACTTACTCTTCAAAAAAATAACAAATAAAGGGAAAGATAAGGATATTCAAGACATTAGAAATTAGAAATTTGGTTCAAGAAAGAATTTTATAGAATATTCAATTTTTTTGTGAATTATTTAAGAAACTGTATACTCAATACTTTGTGGAATCTTCAAGGAAGGCTACAGTAGAAGTATCTTTTCACTCTTGCAATCATTAAATACATTTTATTAAATTTCTGTTGTTTAACAGATATAACACTAGACCTTGGTGTAAAGCCTGAACCAAAGACCCACCCTCTCCACAGGGTACTTTCTGGAAAGCACATCATTACATTTGTCATAATCTATTTAATATCTATCTTCTTTGTTGTTTATTATTAAAAAAGAATATTTAAGTCAAGAATTTTCTCTCTCTCTTTCCACGTATGTATTATACAATGAATTGCACAAATAGTTATTCATTAACTATTAGTTTGAGGAATGAGTCTCCTCTTTCCACCTCTCCTGAGAGCAGTGGCCATGTTTCCTTCATCTTTAAATTAATTTCATATTTTATACAATGTCTCATATTTAGACAGTATTCAATAAATTCTGTGCGTTTATAAATAATACACCGTAAACATATTATAACTTATATTTTAGCCTACAAATTTTTATTCTTGTCTCCATTTTTCCACAATGAAGTGTTTGGTTTTCAAGCCAGATTTAAATGTGCCATATAAGTAAGTTAATGAGTAACAAGTGACTACCCTGCTGCATGGTGTGGATGGGTCAGGGTAAATACATACGAATGTCCAGCTGTGTGATTCAGAGCCTGCTAGAAGATATAGACATCCTCAGGCTGGTCCCTGGGTGACAAAAAAACTTGTCACTAAGTGCAGGAAAACCAATACTGGTTCCATAAAGCTAAGAGGACTCCCGAATGCCATTCTGTTGGCAGCCATAACAAAATCCATCCATGGGGATAAGGAAAAGAATCCCTTTTCTCTACAACCTTGCAGTACCTTCAGCATTTTTTCTTGGTGAAGCTTAATATCAAGCCAACATGCAAAGGAGGAATATTTTCAAGGTCTAAATGTTATAATACAAAACAAGGCAAAGGACTGTTCATTTGTACCTGGGAAGTGATAAATTCACAACTGGCACAGGAAGTATTTTGACAGACTTAGAAGTCTCACCTTCAGTATGAGGAAACCTGTGAGTGAAGCAACCATCTTGACCCTTGTAATTAGTCTTTTAGACAATACTACTATTTATGCTTTTATATTTTGTGGACAATTGTGGTTTTGAACAATTATATAGTATCCTTGATATGGTCTAGAATATCAAGCATCAGTACTGATAAAATATTCTGGTTCTTTGTTTTCAACAGATGATGAAAAATTCATTTAGATTTACCACAATGTCAAGAAAAGCTATTTGTTTTCCACTTAAAAATGGGGGATTAGAAGCTCTTTGTTCTTTCAATAATCTTGGGTGACTCTAATTATAGTTTAAGAATCCTTTAGGATATAGGTAAAAGGATATTATACTGTGAAGTCTATTCATTAACTTGCAGCTCTCAATTATAATGATGTCAAAAAATTTTCAATGCTGCCACCTTTTTTCTGAGAAAACATTTCTGAAGGATTTTCTCTAAATTGCAATATTCTGTGATTATTTAAGGTAATGTTTTTCCAAATATTTTGGAAGTAAATATAAGTAATATAATAGAGAAAAGCAGAGATTATAAGGGATGTGAAATTAAGGGATATGAATATAAATTGTACATAAATGTTTTTGTAAGGTATTTTTAAAATAAATAAAGTTGAAGCAGTATCTTCATTCCTAAAGAACAGGCTTTAGGCCTGTTGTGGGTGGGTATCTATGATTAAATGTATTAATTTATTTATTCGTCACACATTTGTTTTCCTGTGACCCTACTACAGACCAAACACTTTGATAAACACTAAGAATATGAAGAGAGAAATAGTAGTTAGCTCACTGAGGTATGTCTGGCCAGAGAAGACAAGCATTAAATAATTCCACAAATGCTGATGACATACAATTATGACAGAGTGACACACACCAAAGCATTCCCAGCATGCTATGATATGCTCTAAGATGATACAATTATAAATTAAGCTAATATCAGAAAGTATGTGAGGGGGGAGGACAGATTGGATATTTACTCTGTATCTACATTATTTTTTTTTCTAATGCTTTTCTAAATGTAAAGTATAAAGTTATCTTGCATTTATTTATGGAATGTCATATTCTTCTGCATTTCCTGAACCACAGAAGGGAGAAAATAAAAGTTATCTAGAAAGATTAAAAGGCACTCGAGAACAGGTGAGGTACGGATTCTACTCATATCTCTCACTGTGCCAAACATAGTCCTGGTAATACACTGGCAATTCTAGCAATGAGAAATTCTTCCTTAGTCTTATGCTGATTCAGTTAATGTCACAATCATTCTTCATAATCATTTCCTGAGTAACAGTTTGCATCTGGTACTCTAATACAGGTTAATAAAATGATGGTTTTCTATATCTCAAATACATTTTCAGAACTGCTAGCCTAAGAAAGGAAAAATATTATCAACCCCAATTCTCTGATTATTTTGTTGTACTGCCTGGAACATTGAAGCCATATTTACCCTTAGAGGCAAAGAGAATTGAAAGAGGCTATGTTCTCCATGGAAACAGAAGAGGATACTTAAAACTTGTATATCAGTTATTTTACATAAAATAACTTCAGTTTTATGCTAAGCAAAGAATGTCTCTGAACAAAATATCACCTACATAAAAGTATATGTTTTTCTTCAAATATATATATATATATATATTTGATACTGTACTGTTCCAGTCAATGGTTAGCCCCAGATTTTTATTGCAGTGGAAAAGAGCATTGATCTGAATCAACTCAAATCAAAATAAATTGAATGAACATGTAAACTAGTTAAGTCACAGACCATTCCATACTATGCCCCATTTTATCTATGTTCACTATATATATTATTTTCAAATCTTAATGGATGGTAAAAAAAATTAAAACTAAGCTTGCATCTCCCTATATTTTGCACACATAGCTGGCAACTGAAATAATTTATGTAAGAGCTTGACATTTGGAAATTTCTAGTGTATGTGAATTAATCTTATCAAAATTTAACTATTCTGGTATCAGGGGTCAATGAAAAGAGTATAGACTATGGAATAAGAAAAAAATTTGAATGCTAGTTTTAATGATTTTTAATATGACCTTTAACAAAACAAGACCCTTATACCGCCTACAAGAGACTCCCTTCAGATCAAAAGACACACGAAAATGGAAAGTAAAAGGATGTACAAAGATATTTCATGAGAATAGACACAAACAAACAAACAAGCTGGGTAGCAATACTTATCTAAAACAAAACCTATAACAAGAGACAAAGAAGAACCTAGTAATTCCACTTCTGGGTATTTATCTGAAGAAATTTAGAACACAGATTCAAAAAGACACACACCCATATGTTCACTGCAGTATTATTTAAAATAGCCAATTTATGGAAACAACCTTAGTGTCTATCAATAGATGAATGGATAAAGAAGTGGTACATATAAACAATGGAATATTACTCACCCATAAAAAATAATGAAATCTTTCCATCAGCAACAACATGGATATACCTTGAAGATAGTTATGCTGAGTGAAATAAGTAAGACAGAGAAAGACAATACCATATGATTTCATTTATATGTGGAATCTAAAAAATAAAATAAATGAATAAGCAAAACAGAAACAAACTCATAGGTACAGAGAAAATTTTGATGTTTGCTAGATGGGGGGTAGTTGAGAGATTAAGAGGTAGAAGTTGGTAGTTACAAAATAGTCCTGGGAATGTAAAGTACAGCATGAGGCATGAGGTTGATAATATTGTAATAACTACATATGGTGGTAGATAGGTGCTGGATTTGTTGGGGTGATTGCTTCCTAAATTGTACTGATGTAAGGTCACTGTGTTGTGCACTTGAAACTATTGTAATGTCATATGTCAATTATAATTAAAAATAACAATTTATTTAAAAAAACATGACCTTTAGCACATTAAGTTTTCTCAGATTCAATTGCCTCTTCTGAAAAGCGTGGATAATGAGAATGTACTAAATCAGAAAATGGTGAAGATTAAAGAAATTCGTATAGTATGCACTTATTTCCTTTGTACTCCAAATAATATTAATTTCTGCTTATCATACATTTCTGCTTCATAATTAATAAATGAATAAATATTAAATGAATAATCTAATTGTTCTTTTTACCAGAAAACCCTTCTTCTCCTTTTTTTCCTGACTCATTCCTTTTTTGTTCTTTGGTACTCAGTTCAAACACTTCCTCCTCCAGAAAAGCTCCTATTAGCCCTAGAACTAATTAATATATTTTCTCTCTGCAATCCCATAGTATGCTGAGCTTACTTCTGTTTACTTATTAATTGCTGACATATCTTTTGTCTCACCCACTTATATATAAGCTTCTCTAGGTAATTAACCATATTTTACTATAATTTGCATTTCATGTTCTCATTGCCAACAGTAGGGACAGCCTTTTTTAATCCACATACGATGTTTTCAATATTGTTTTCAATTCTACTAAAAATGCATACATTAAATTTTAGAAACCAAAATGTCCAAACATTGAGTTCTGTTCCACTAAGAGATAAGAGGAACTGGAATATATGTAACCTGAAATCTAAGACTCTGGTTGCCTTGGCTTCTGCTCCTTTACTGCCATCTTCTGGCATGATCTATGTTTGTTCCTGGGGTCACTTGTCACTTCTCTTAGCCTCTTTTCTTCATAGGCTGAGTATCTAGGCAGCACTGAGGAATCTGAGCTATGGGTAGTGAAGCTGTTGTTGAAGACGACAGTATGCTTTCTTTTCACTTGAAACTCAGAGCTTCCTCTGATTCATTCCCCTAATTGGAAAGGCTAGGAGACCGTCAAAAATCTGTCCTAAGGGGCATTTGGTCTAAAATTATTAAAATGAAAATGTGATACCTTATTCAATGTAGTAGCATTTATTTCTTTGGTGATGATTTTGTAGATGCTGTCTTAAAAGTTAAGGGACACATTCTGGCCAATTTGAACTTGAAAAAGTCTCACTAGGTCTCATTTATCAGTAAAATAATAAAATAGGGAGTGATTGTCTTCAATATCTCCTGTAGGTGTTCAATTTTATGATTCTCTTTCATCTTGTGGGAGATTTTATTCTAACTCACCTAGGATGTGCAAAATACATAGCTGTTACTTTATGAATACACACTGATTGCAGAGCATGTTCACATGGCTAATCTCATAAATACTTTTAACAATCCTGTGAAGCAAGCAGGGAAAATACTGCTTTTCTATTATTCAGTTGAGAAAACTTGCACATGGATTTAAGGTTGAAAAGCAAATTGTAGCTACAAGCCCTGTGTTCTTTCTTCCTGAGGGAATATTATTTTGGTCCACTGTGACCAAATACATACAAATATAAACTTAGAAAAAGTGGAAGAACTTAGGTACATATTAAAATGATTAATGTCAATAACTATGCTGCTTAATGATTTAAAAAATTATTTGTGAAATATATGAACAAATTACTAGAGGAACATATGCATAACTCATTTCCAATCGTATCTCTTTATAAAGGAAAAAAAAAACCAGTGATGTTTCCTAAAAGTATAATATCCCCCAAAAAGGTAATATATATCAGATAATTCTTAATTATGAATCCCTTATATAGAAATCAAGGAAAATTGATGATTGATAACCAAATAACTAATACTAAATTAATAAATGGAACTAGGATGTTAGTTAGAAAATTAGTCATTATACTTTCACATCTCAGATGTTTTATTCATTATCTTAAAGATATTTAACCATTATAATCAGAGATATCAGAAAGATTTCTATTATATTGCTTGGTAAAAAAAGGGTACATACATTTTGTATTTTCAAATTATGGTTAGTTTAAGTTGAAACAGCTAATATACTATTTTTTGTTTTGCTTTGTTTTGTTTCAATCATAAAGTTGCTTTAGTGTAGGGTTTAATGAACATAATTTATTTCTGGATGATTAAAAATAATCATCTTTACAAGTTGATTATCTAGTAACTATTTTAGACATAGCCCTTCCTGTCTAATGTTTAGTTTAATTTCATTTTAATTACTGAACATAGGATGAAGCTATATTTATCACAGAGCATATATATAATTAAAAAAAATTTCTGTTCTCATTGTTAATTTTATGTATGATAGTTTTCATACAGATACTACAAAGGTGAATTTATTTTCTAGAGGTAAATGTCATTGCAGTTTCCTGTTGCTAGATAACAAATCTGCCTAAAACTTAATGCCTTAAGAAAACAAGAATAATTTCATTATTATCTCCCATTATTCTGGAGGGATTCTCATTCAAGATCTCTCAGGTAGTAGCAGTTAAATGGGAGCTGGATTTTAATTCAGTTTAAAGTCTTCTCAGTGTCTGGCAGTTGATGCAGGCTGGAAGCTGAGGCCTAACATTGTGGCTGCCAGTCAGAATACCCCCACATGGCCTCTACATATATCTTAGGCTTCCTTGTGGCATGGTGGCTGAAATCAAAGAGTCTATATTCCAAGAGAGAGAAAAATGTTAAGTTGCCAGAATCCTGAACCTTAGGCCTAGAAACTGTCCTAGTGTCACATATCAATTCCACCATATTCTATTGTCCAAGCAATGAGAGTCTAAGTTCAGGAGGAGGAGACATAGAATCCACCTCCCAATGAAACAAATGTCACTGAATTTGGTGACTATACTCTGAAACTGCCAATGTTGGTCTTCTGGCCACAAGTTATTTACATACAAACCACGTGCAAAAAACTCTCACCCACTTCTAAGACCCCGTATCATGAAGTAATATCTCTTTAAAAAATCAGTCTCAAGCTTGAGTCCTGAATGTTGTAATTGACATCAGATCCAGATCTAGGTAAACTCCTTAATGTGGTTCATAAAACAGTTATTTTTGAGTAGTTTCTCTCAATAGGAAAAACTCTCAATTAAAGAGAAGTTTTGTTCCTCCACAACTAACATCAAATATCAGAAAAGTCATAAAATATACTTTATTCCAAAAGAGGGAAAATAGGATTCACATAGCAGTTGCTGGTCCATAGATATTTTAAAATATATCTGGGCACAACTTGCCAATTCGTTGATTAGGGCTCAGCCTTACACCCTAGAAATAATTCTATATGGGGTTAAGCATCTTAAAAAAAATAGTACCATTTTTAAGTCTGAAGGGATGAAACAGAAAGTTGTTTTCTGAAAGAAAACTTCAGTTGTAAAACAACCAGACAGAAGCTGCAGTAGAGGAATTCATCCACTGACCACCACATACCAGAAAGGTGGAATAATTTATCTCTACCTCTTCCCTCCACCCTCTGATCTCTTACTGGTGTTCCCCATTTGCCAATCAAAGCATTCTAAATGGTAGAACTCTTAATGATAACCAGACAGATTGGGTTGTAAAATGGAAAGAAAATAAAAAGAAGATAAAGAGTAAGTCATTTTCACTTATGGGCTGACTGCTATATACCTAGTAGTTCCCTATCTATCCACTACTAAAAATGATGATGATGATTAATAATAATAGGTTGCAATTCAGAGCATTAAATGTGCTAAAATTTCAGATTTATAGAGTTAGGCCAATCTTAAATAATTTTTACATTCTGAAGATTAAAGCTTAAGAAGCTCTAATTGGGAACTAGTTCAGCTGGCTCACAGTTTCACATGCATCATATGGGATTTATCTGAAGGGTGAAGGAGCTTCAGAGTCATTTGTCAGGAATAGTTTTTTGTTCTTTCTGTCTTATAACAACAACAACATTAACAACATGCATATTAGATGCTAAATTAAATTAATCACAGAAATTTTCTTGGAAGCAACTTGAAATGAATTGTCAGAGGTAGTAATCCACAGACTCAAATTATGCTAGATTTTTTACATAACTGTTTGGAATATAGTAGAATAAAGGTAAAATAAAAGAGGTTTGGAGGAAAAAATATCTTAGCAAAAGTATTTTATATAATACACGTTGTGATTACTTTGTAGAGAAATGTATCATACTCAAAGACAATACCTTTTTTTTTTTTTTTAGGCTAGGCAACCCTTGGTTGACCTCACAGATTGCAAGGACCTTGTCAATTTACAATCCCTTATTTTATTATTTTATTTTATTTTTTTATGCCTATAGCAACTTGTCTCCCTAGGTGGTCTCTTATCCAAGTAAGTACTAACGAGGCCCGACCCTACTTAGCTTCCAATATCAGACTGGATCGGGCTTGTTCAGGGTGGTATGGCCATAGACCAAAGATAATATCAAGAATGACTGCCTATTCTAATAACATGAGTACACAATTCATTAGCATTAACTCTGTCTCGAAGTATAGGGAAACTACAATATACTTCTGCTTAAAAGCTGATTAACTGACTCTCAAATTATTTAGAAGATCAATAACCTCTTTATCGTTCAGGGTCTCTATCTGAAAACAACAGAAGCCACTCTAGTTAGCTCAAGTGGAAAAGCAAGTTATTAAAAAGTATCTCACAAAATCTCACAGATCAGGGAAGAACAAAGTATTAAGTTTAGAAGCTATCCAATTTACAGAAACACTAGAGCTACACTGCTGAAACTGGCCACTAGACATCAAAACCTCAGCCACTTTAATCCAACAACTTTATGTTTTAGTCACCAATATCACTAGAAAAAAAATGGATTTCTTAACCCATCCACTTCACATTGTGCTCTTCTGAATCAAGTTTACACATTAGTGCCTCTGACTAGTGGATCTAGGTTTTTGTTTTTCTAACTGCAAAGAAGGATAAAAAATTGATGTTGTGGCTTCTTCTGTACACACACATACAAAAAAAAAATACCAAAGCAAAACTCTAAACATTAGAAAGTCATTAAAAAGGACTCTTGCATGATAAAATAACTTGGGCTAGATTTACTTCCCACTATAGAAAATCTAGAAAACAGAGTGTGTGATATAATTATTTTAAACATTAAATAATACACTTCTAAATAAACCATAAGTGAAGAAAAATCTTACAAGAAAAATTACAAAATATTGTGAACTAAGTCAAAATGAAGAAACAATGAACCACAATTAATGTCTATAGTTAACATAGCTCATATAGGAAAATGTATAGCTTCAAACGTTTATATTAAATGAGAAAAGTCCAAAATCAATAATTTAGGCTAGAAGAAACAAGAGTAAAGTGAGCACAAACTAAATAAAATAAATAAATAAAAAGATAAAACTCAATAAAATAGAAAATTAATAAAAAGAAAAAAAAACATTAATACCCGAACCAGCTATTTGGAAAAGAACAACAAAATTGAAACATCTTTAGCTGGACTAGTAATAAAAAAAATAAAAATAAAAAACAAAAGTATTACCAATAACAGGAATTAAAAGGCTGCCACCTCAAATGCTACATACATTAAAAACATGAAAAGATACGGCAAATTCATGCAAATAAATTTGACAACTTACATGTGTTGGAAAAATTCCTTGAAAGATACATAATAAAAAGTTGATGCTGGAAAAAAAATGTTCAATTCTTAATATCCTGTATCTATTAAGGAAATTGAGTTCATATGTTAAAACTTTTCCACAAGGAACGTTTCAGGCACACATGGCATCTTTGTTCCAAACTATCAGACATTTAAAGGAAGAATTATCAACCCTTCGCTAATGCTTTAGGAAAAAAAGAGAAACGTAACCAAACTCATCATGTGTGGTGAACATTATGATACCAAAACCAGAACAAGATATTTCGAGAAGAGAAAACTAAAGACTGATATCCATCATGATATACACCAAAACAATCCTTGCAAAAGATTAGCAAATAGGATCCAGAAATATAAAAAAGGATAATAATACATTGGGACCAGGTGAGTTTTATCAGAACTAAAAAATTTGTTTACTAATTAAAAATTAATCAGTTAATTCACCATATTAACAGAATAAAAGAGAAAAACCATATGATCATCTTAACAAATCACATGGTCATCTTAATACATGTTGAAAACATTTAATAAAATTAACACTTATTCATAACAAAAATTCTCAAAAACCAGGACCAGAGAAAAATTTAACTCTACAGGGGATATACCCAAAACCACATAAAATCTCATACTTAATGGTGAATACTTTCCCACTATGATCAGAAACAAAACAAGATGTCCACTCACCAGTTCTATTCAATACTGTATGGGAAGTCGATAGCCAAGAAAAACATAAATTCCAGGGGTTTGGAAAAAGGGAGGGAGAGATGAATAGGTGGGGCACAGGAGGATTTTTAGGAGAATGGAACTATACTGTATGATGCTGTAATGTCATAGTGGATACATATTATTATATATTTGTTTAAATCACAGGCATTACAAGGCACAGTTGGAACAAATGTAATCTCATTGATGCAAGATGTTAGAAAGTATGTGGGGTGGAAAGTGAGGTAGCTTATGGTAATTTTCTATATTTACCACTGAATTTTTCAGTACACCAAACTACTCTAAAAATAAAGTCAATTAATACACATATAAATATGAAAGTGTATAAATATATGTATAAATGCGAAAAATGTGAATCTAGTAAAGTGTAGGGGTGTTACTTTGTATTATTCGACTTTTCAAAATTAGAATTTGGGAGAAATACATAGAAATATATGAAGAAGTCTATAAAAGTAATATTTAAGGATATACAATTAAATTTGAATAAATTTAAAAAAACTATATCATTTTGGAAAAATCTAAATGTCATTCTGCTTAATCTGTCATTCATTCCTCATTCTTCCCAAGATAAAGACAATACCACTTTACCAGGCGAATGAGGCCTAGCATGGCCCTGGCCCCTGCCTCTTCTTCCTCATTACTGTGCACTGACTGGTTTCCCACTACTATCATGTCTGCTCTCTACGCTCCAATCATACCTAACTACACTTCATCACATGGAACAACTGTCACATTTTCTCCCTCCTCCTGGTATTGGCATATGCTGCTGTCTTTGCCTGCAAAGAGAAACTGAGAAAAGGAATTTCATGCTTTTGGACTATTCCTTAAAAATCTGTTGGAAATTTTCTCTGCACTCCTATTCCCAAGCCTGGCGACATGTTTCCTTTATCATCCTATGGCTGGTCCCGCTATAACACTTAGCACATGGTGTTGCAACTATCTGTTCACTTTTTCATCTTTCCAATGTTCTGAAAACATGAGGAACATGTTAGCTTCCAGCACTAGTTCTGTTGCATAATAATTATGTATTCAATAAATGGAACAAATTCCCATTTTCTTGGATGTTAAATAAAGGAATTCGATTAAATGATCTGGAGGATCTATTAGCGATAACTCAGAATAATCCCAACCCCAGTAAATACCTTTTTCCTTGTATTCCTTTGATTCTGAGCATCCGATGCCCTCATGAGTCTGGAGAATCACAGACTATTGTTCCCATGAATCCTTGGGCCCTCGCATGGTCGCGTCACGCAAGGAGGACTCCATTTCCCAGAGTGCCTCAGGATGTAAGCAGTGTATTGGCCACAGAGGAGACTGGGCCCTAAGTGTGATTCGAGGCAGTAACTGAGCAGCTGCTGATGATGAGAGGGCATCCTGCTAGTATCCTGGTCTCGAAGACCAGTTGCCTCTGTCTGTTCTGGGCAGCTGGCTCAGAGACCATTGATCTGGCCACGGCTACCATTCACGTGAAGCTGGAGCAGGACCTGAGCCCCAAATTGAAGGCAATCTGAGGTCATGTGATATCAGGCAGCAAGATGTATTTCCGCATGTCCATGGTGAGTTCTACTTTCTGGGGCCTGAGCTGGCTCATGCCTGTGCTGTTCAAAAAGCCAACCAGGGTGGTCCATGTTTTGGCCATTCAGGTGTGGACCCCAGCCCTGTGGAAGGAGAACCCTTAACTAGACAGGAGCCTTCTCTTCCTGGGTGGGAGCAAAAAAGAATTGAGGAACTCCCTGAACCCCAAGAGAGGCGGAGGACTGGTATCTGAATGGTCTGGGTGAGGACCCCTGGACCCCATGATACTGTGCACATTCAGCAGAAATAGAAACTTATATAGGCCAAAACTAACCTAAAGAAAGGCCAGAATCATTCACTACTGCTCTTGACCTGGACTATTAAGGGAGGACTGCCCAGTTATTAGATGTTTAATGGTGATTGAGAAACCACACCTGTTGAAGAGGAAATATTCTTCCATATTCCTAATAAGCATCAACAGGAAGTTGATTTCCTTTTACTTTCTATTTTCCCTAGTTAGAAGGGAAAGATAAAGAGAGCCTAAAACAAAACACTGGCAGGTACATAGGGAACACTTGGAAGATGATGTGATTCCGCTACTGAGTAGACACAGAGAGTCAGAAGATGAGTGTGATCTCCAGGTTATAGTTTTACATATGATAGATCTTAGGTACTTGTGGGATAATTAAGTATAGGCCAATACAGTTCTTTTATTCCTTCACCACAAAATAACATTTGTTTTATTCTTCATGCCTCTTAAAAAATAAAACACAGTTTTGTGCTAAAAACTTCTATCCTTACTTTTGATTTTCTTTTTTTTCTACTATAAAATTATTCACTTCAGTATAGTAATTGTGTTTAAATATACACACATCGAATGATCTCACAAACACTTGTGTAACTCACAGGTGTCGTCTCTTCTTTCTGTAGACTACACATTTTTTAAGACCAGTAGCTATAACTTTTTTCTTAATATGGTGTTACTTGGTGACCTATAGTAACTTCCTAGACAAAATTGTTAAATAAAAGGATGGAAGGAGATTGAAATGTGTCTTTGATGGATGTTTCAGGTTGGAGAAGTGAGTTTTCTGACATGCAATAAATAAAGTCACCGTTTCTTTTAGAGATGTGCTCCATACAAATCTGGTTACATTTCATCCATGAAGTCTCATCTGGGCTTGTAATTCTGTTCTGTTTGGAGCCAGTCTCTCCTGCCCAGCTGGTGAGCTCAAGTACATCTCTTGATCTTGGCACGACTGTGACATGTTTCTTAGTAATGATTTGTACAACTTAGTCCAATTACACTGAAGCAAACAGAGTTTTTTTTTTTTTTTTTTTTTTTTTTGTCATGCAATATTTGGCTTCTTTTCAGAAAGGACCACTCTAGAGGTTGGCCAGATGTTATCCTCAATACTGCCTTTTTATTTTGATGAGAGGCACGAGTTTATTGTTTAGGAAGTCCATGACAGAACATCACAGCAATGAGATGTTCTGTTAATGCTATCAGATGTTTGTCTTACACTAAGATTGCCATTAACACTTGTAAAGAGTTCCAGAAAAATCTATTTGTAAATATCATCCAGACTACCATGACATAAATTATAATTTTTACTCATTTTGTTTTCATATACTTAATTTCCCCCTTAAAATTATAATCAAGCAACATTGGCACAACTGTAATAAAATGAGGCTATGGACAGAAATACTTGAACA
This sequence comes from Macroglossus sobrinus, assembly GCA_004027375.1. Classification (NCBI taxonomy): domain Eukaryota; kingdom Metazoa; phylum Chordata; class Mammalia; order Chiroptera; family Pteropodidae; genus Macroglossus; species Macroglossus sobrinus. The sequence continues at coordinate 185,975 of PVKZ01000837.1, forward strand.
AAGTTTTGTTTTCCTTTAGTGTGTTGTTATAATTAGAATTAAAGATTAGATATGAGTCATTAAGAAACATCAGGTTTTGGAAAACAGAAAACTTCCATTTTAAATCTGTCATACAAGAATACAAAATTTAAATAGTGACACAAGTTCTGGTATAGTGATACAAGATACATGTTTATAAAATTTTGGAATGAAAATAAAACAATGTAAAATAAAGCAGAAAGTATTGTCAATGTATACATATGACCAAAACACTAATAATTTTTTTGACAAATGAATAATTTCTAGATAGTGTTAAGGAAACAGCTTCCCTTGATGTTCTATAATTGTAGATCAGAAAAATGTCTTTGAGTAGAAGCATAGCTATTATTTGAATATTGGAAAGCTGGGGGAGGGATAGCAGTAGACTTCATTATTTAGAATCGCTTTGACAAGTTTTAAAAGCTGGCTTTTAATAATCAGATAGTATCTGTTCATCAACATCCATTGGCAAGATTCTAAATTCTATGAGTTATGACTGTATGTCTATAATTAACATGGGCAGGAAAACATTATCTACTCAATGAATATTTTTTATACAATCAAACTCTGGAGGGCAGTATTTCTCAAAGTTTTGTCCAAAACTATCTGAAGCAGAGAACTAAAATGCATTTTTTGAGCCTCACTGTAGAAACTTCTAAACCAGAATTTCTGGAAGAACAGGATGAGGGACAGGAAATATGTATTTTTAAGTAGCACCTCAAGAAAATTTCTTCACACTCAATATTTTGAGAAACCTTGTTCAGAACTATGTTAGATGAATAATCAAGTTTTTCTGGAATTTCTTCTTAAAATCTCGTAACTTCAGATCAAATATGTCTCCAAATCTGATCAATTGCATCATTTTAAAGTTACTGATACCTACTTGCTGGAAATCAGACTCTTCTTATTTCTAAGTAATTAGGTCTGAATTATTTAATATAATATCTACTAACCACTTAATGCCAGTGAGCACTTGAAATTGTGTAACTGAGAAACTGAACTTTTAATTCTATTTTATTTAAATTAGTTTAATTATAATTTTTAAATGAATACTTAATTCATAAATTAGGAAACTTTTATGTGTATTTACACCAATTTGGAAATATGAATCTACTTTTTTAACTGATAATTTTATGAAATCTGAATAGGAATCAAGTATTTCCGAATCAGATTTAGCATCTAGATTGAGATGTTCTGCAAGTTAAAATATGCCTCAGATCTCAAAGACTGAGTATGAAGGATAGGAATGTAAAATCTTTCAGTAATTTAATATTCTTTACATGCTAAAATAATAACTTGTATATATAAAGTGTATTATTAACTCATCTTTACCTGTTTTGTTTTATGTTTTTAGTGTGGTTACTAGAAAAATTCTAATTGCATGCATGTCTCATATTTATTTCTTTTGGGGAGCAGTCTTAGAATGAAGAAGCAGATATTAAGTGTGAGCAGGATCAATCTAAGCATTAGTGAAAGAAACATGCTTTCAGAAAAGCCTAGAAGATAATGGGTAACAATAAGAAGAGCTAGAAGGCAACAGGAGGCTTGTGGGCCAGAAAGTTAAAATTATAGGAATGGGACAATTTACCTATTTCACATTTTAACTTAATTATGAAGTAAACAGAAACATTAGTGCTAAATTTGTTTTGCTAACTATTCCTTAAATTTTTTGCTCAGTATTATTACCAACAATCAGGTGTCAGCATTGTGGGAGTCAAGAGCTCAGTTCTTGGATCCTCCATAAAAGATTTATGTGGTGATGCAATGCTAGGAGAATGAAGAGACAAAAAGCAGCAAACAGAAGTGATTTCATTAAGTAGGTGGAGTAAAGTACACTTGGAAAAAATCCAAGCAGCACCTCAATAGAGGGTTGAAGGCTCTGAGCAGCTGAGGGCCAGAGTTTACATGGGCCATAGGGTTTCCTCGTTCTCCCTCTGTCCCTCCTACCGCAAATGGCACAAATTTTCTGCTCATCCTTTAGACCCTCCTTCTCTAAGCTGAGGCGTGCACAGTGTGTACCTATAGATAGGAGGTTATATGCCTGCATTGTTAAAATTTTAAGGGTAGACACGTGCCCAGTTAACTAATTTTGCCCATACTAGTTGAGTGTCCTTGGAATAAGGTCATATGATGGTCATTTGCAGTTAACTTACTGGAAGAAGCCTGGGGGATGGTGGAGAGGAAGATGCCAGGCACTACCAGGCTTTTTTTCCTGCCTATCTGGCTGCTTACTTTTGGAGAATGAAAGAGGTTGGACAAGCCTGCCAGATCCCTGGTTGTATATTCTGCTGCGCTGGTCTCAGGGCCTCATTAATTCTCTATTGTCCCTCTCCCTCTGGCTGATACCATCCTACCTACCCACTTACCCTATCAGTATGTATTCCTGAAGCAAAAGTGGTCCATTGCTTGCACGCGTCTCAGTTAATCAGTTTTCCGGCAAAGAAAGTAAGGATTTATTTTAGGAAGTTGTAATTTCCGGAGACACAGGCAAGTTATTGGTCAAAAGACCAGCTCTCTGATGTCTCAGGTATACAGATTATATAAGGAACAATCAGTTGTCATGAAAACTGAAGAAGTGTAAGTTGTGGGTGCTAGTGATTGGATGATTGGAGGGGAAAGAAGTAATGATCATTGTGTCTGGTACTGGGATCAGCCATGGTGCCAGTCCCATCTGGTCCAGTGGCCTGGTCCCATGGCCTGGTGGGGTTGTTCTGCCCAAATAGGCCTGGGGCTGAAACACATTGAAAGTCAGGATGTATCCTTAGTCTAAGGTTTAATTTAAACCTATTGTCTTCATGATTATAGACCTGAGGATCCATTAATCTTATGTCCTAAGGCTTAATGATTAAAAGAGTAGGCTCACATAGGTGAAAGGATAAGGATGGAAAAAGCAAGTGAGTCAAAATGCCATTAGCTGGGCAAAAGCAGCTTGAATCAGATTTTAAAAACTATATTAAAGAAATGAAGTTTATTTGTAGTTACATATGCAGGACTTTTTTTTTTCCCTGTGCAAGACTGATATCCAGAAATAACAATTAAGGAATCGAGGCTTGCATAAGTGACAATGACTTTTTTCACAGAGCAAGATACAGGCGATGTTCCAGTTATTTGATTTCATAATTAACATTGTCATTGAAAATTCTACTTAAGAAGTATCATCTTCACAATTGCCCTTCAATTTTATTAACGATCATTTAAAGAGGACAGACTGAGAAAGGATAAAAAATTGAGAGGAGGGCCAGTGAAACAAAAAATCCGTAAACTAATCTCAATATGTGTTAAAATCACTCTTATTTCTCTCCTTTTCTTCCCTTTCCTTTCTGGCCATTTTTATGTCTTCCTTTTCCATCCTGAGCAATACAGTCTTAAAACCATTGGGTAGGACCAAATAAGACAGTATTCTGCATTAAATTAAAGAAAGAGGCATGGTGGCCAAAAGCAGTGGTCAAATCCCAAGAGGATGAGAAAGACATTCACAGAGGAGAGAGATGGGAGTGAGGAATGGAAGTTTTAGCAAAGTGAAGGAGTGTGGTGGCAGTTCTGTATGGGATATTGAACCTAAGTGAGGTGTGGCTGGTATCCACATGAGGGTGGAGCAGGGAGCCCCCTTTGCAGAGTGCCAGATCCCAGAGACCAGAACATGTGAAGAGTCTTCTGTGCTGTGAAGTTATTTGGCACAGGATATTGGAACATGGGAAGAAGGAGAGCTCTACATAGGTGGATCTTTGTTGAGGCTAGGCACAGGTATCAGAGCTAAAATAGGATGATATACTTGAGAGGGAGTATGATGGCTATGATGATGTTAGTTAAGTAAATAAGAAAAGTCTGAAACAGGTATTTAGAAATAAGGGGGCATCATATTCTCAGATTTCTGGCAAATGGTTCATGAACAAAAGGAGAACATGGAAAAAATCTGGATCTGGAAGGTTTAAGTTGACTTCCACCAGAAAATAATGAGGCAGGTACTTCATTGAACAGAAAGCACTAAAGTTATTTGAAACAGATTACTCCCACAGTCACATGAACTTCCACTGGTATGTAGATACTCTATCAAAATTAAGCTATACTTATATATTTCTACTGAGGTAACAATACTTTGAGAGTCTCTTTGGCTTGTTTTTGCATTTTAACTAGAGTGTTGTTCATAGATATGTTAAAGAGAAAACCACAGTCCCAAAATTATGTCACTTGAGATAAAGTCCACCATATCAAACCTAGATTCAATACCTGCTGTTCCAACCTATCCCAGAAACATAATTAACCAGTTTGCAATTTTCTGATCAACATTAATGAGGTAATCTGTCACTTGTGCCCTTTCCATCCCCCATAGAAAGAAGAGGTGATCTGCATAATAAAAACCCTTGCCATTCCCTTCTTGCCAATAGAAGATATCCTGGTCTACACACACACACACACACACACACACACACACACACACACACACACACACACACTTGTTGTTAATAGCTCCCTTGTCTCACCCTTCTTATAATACCCTTCCGTTTTGTAGAACCCTTTGGAGTGCCCTTAATAAAGCCAATTAGATCTTCAAATTTACTCTGTTGAATTTTGTATTTTAGCTGACACAAGAACCATAACTAATAGAAGTTAAGGCACATTGAAGGACTTAAGCTTGGTTCAGCTGCTATCATAAATTTTAAAAATTTATGATATACATATGTCATATATATATATTTGAATAAAATGTGCAACTTTGAAAAAAGGGTCGTGGAGATTTGTGATTTTATTCAATGATAGCTAAAGGTCACAGAATGCCTGGTTAAATTACAATAAAGTTTGTCTACTCAAAATCTTCTTGATAGATAGCTCTGGGAACTTTGAATATTCCTGGGAAAAAATTTTAGAGAATAGAAAGCAAAAGCTAGTAAACATTCAGGCCTCCTGCCAAAGGAAAATTATCTGTGCCTGGAATGAACAAATTCCCAGCACATGAATATATATTTTTTTCATTTCCATGGCGTAGTCACATCTTATTCCAGAAGAATGACAGTCTCTAGGAAATTATTGGACCACTGGGCATCATTAAGACTGCCTCTTCTATGAAAACAATTGTACATGAAAGTCTTGGAAGTGATTCCTATTGTGCATACATGGCGAAATTTTTCCATGACATTTAAAGCTTGAAAATAATTATTTAGACTATAGAAGAAAATAAATCAATGCCTATTGAGTTATTGTTAATGCATAATAGGGAGTGTGCTTAGCAATTCATATTCTCACTTATTACTTGAGACAGTCTGTTGACCTACATGTTACTGTCTTGTCTCTGTAAATGAGGGAATTGAATCACAGAAGTTATGAAATTTTTCCAGTGTTATAAAGCTGATGACTGAGGCAAAGATTTGGATTTATATCAGTGCCGGAGCCCACCGGCTAAAATCGAACAGTTCTCCAGAGGGGGAGTGAGGATTGAGAAAGATAGAAAAAGAGATAGAGAGAGAGACAAAAGATAGAGTCGGGAGGGCTCACAGTGAATACTGTGGCCCGAGTTTATTTAACACTGCATATTTATACCCTTGACAATGCATGAAAAACAAAACCCACACACCTGTAAATAATTACTTGACATTTACATAACTTCCTCACCCGTTTTTCCACCAAGCCAAACTTCCTCCATCTGCACAGAGCCCGCCTGCTCTGCAAAATTCTAGTTTGCAGGCAACTTTAACCCGGTCTGTAGGGCCTCCAGCTGTAGGGCATTCAGCTGTAGGGCATTCAGCAAGAATGACTCCCAACATATCAGTTGTATTGTATAGTATTAATCTTTCTACTATAAGAACATAGATTGGAAATTAACATTTATTGAACACCTCCCAAGATGGACTTCAGATTTAAACATTGAGGGAGAAAAGGAGACTGCATCTTTCTGCTCACTAGTCTGCTAAAAGGTAGCTGAAACTGTATAACACTGTTCAGGATAATGTCTCCACTGAAGTATATTTGTCATGTAACATTTTCAAAATCTGTTGGACTTACTGTACCTTCAATGGTATATCCTGATTCTTACTAATTATCGTTGTTTTCACCAATGGTGTACTAGTCTATGCCACTATCTCCAGCCTGTAACACTGCAAATGTCTCCTTTCAACACCATACCCTCTACACTCAATTTCTCAAAACTAGTCAGGACAAGATTTTAAAAATGTAAATCACATCATATTGTAGCCTGCTCAGAATCCTCCAAAATTGTCCTGCCAAACTTTGTTTTGACTCCTGGCTTCTGCCCTGGCCTCATTTGTTAGCCCTCTTCTCGTCCTTTACCATGTGACAGCCATACTAGTCCTGCTGAAATACAAATCAGATAAAGCTCATTCTTGCCTCAAACTGTTTTGTTTTTTGTATTTTGGGTTTTTGTTTGTTTGTTTGTTTGTTTTTGTTTCTGTTTTTTTTTTTTTTCTGTGTGGCATGCTTTCCCCTTGATTTGCACTCCCTTTTTTATGTAGTCTCTGCAGAAAGGCCCTCTGTGATTACTCTATCAAGAAAAGCATATCTGAGTCTCTCCCTCTTGCCTCTGTTTGATTTTGCTTCACAGCCCTTGTTGCAATTATAAATTGCTTTATATACTTATGTAATATGTCTGGGCTCCCCCAGCAGAATGCTCATTCGCTTGCTCTGACTCTCTCTGTCTCTCTGTCTCTGTCTCTGTCTGTCTCTCTGTCTCTCTGTCTCTCTGTCTCTGAGTGTGTGTGTGTGTGTGTGTGTGTGTGTGTGTGTGTGTGTGTGTGTGTGTGTATGCATGCCTTGGTGTCTACAATACTGTTGTTAGTGTCAGGGACATAACAGGCTCTTGATATATATTTCTTGTATGAATAAATGAGTGGAAGAATGATAGAAAAGAAAGAAATCCTGTTACCATTTTTCTCATTTGATTTCACAAGCATTCTGAACATTATAGAGGACATTATAGGAATAATTTTATTCCTTTGCAATTGTATAACAATCAGGTGCTTTAATTCCAGAAGTCTTGGAAAATCCAGGACTTATTTATTTTGTTGATCGAGGGAAGAGAATCCATTCTCCTATTGTTAATGAGGAAGCCATGAGATGCTGAGAGGCTGCCTAAGAGAGCCACAGAGAAACAGCAAAAACCTAATGACATTAAACCTCACTACAACAGTGAACTTACCCTACCTTCTGTCTTTTAATTGACATTAATAACCTTTGAATTCTAAAGCCATTGAGATGTTTGTTATTCAAAATTAAAAGCTAGCTTAGTTAATTCATGTTCACATCATATGTCTGATTATTTAGCAAAATATAGTTCTTTATCTCTAATTCCCTTTACTATCAGCTGTGCATATTAGATTTTTAAGAAAAGGAATAAAGAAAGAACTTGCTTTAAGTCTTGTAGTTAATGGATGCTAGGTTTTGGCTTCAAACTCAGGCTTATTTCTCAAAATGCGTTACTTTAAAGTGTTTAATTCTTCTAGAATTAAATATCTGGATTTTCTAACTCTAATTTTTTTCCCTGTAAATGGTGCTTATTAGCTTGTTTCATTTTTATTCAAATGATGCCGTGGGAATTTTGAGGCCTTAAAAAAAAAGTAAATAAAATCAGGGAAAAAAATATTTTGTTCATTTCTGCTCAAAGTACCTTTCAAGTAAAATCAGTGATGGACTTATTAAAAAATAGTCCATGTTCAGTGGATTCGCTTTATGTCTTATAAAGAACTGTGTTCTCTCTTGTGTGTTTCTGAGCATTGCTGTGGTATTTCATTGGTCAGAACTTCTTGTTCTTCACACAATTTTTCTTGAAGTTGTGAATATTAAGTGTCAGCTCATATTGTGCTTCACTAACATTAGAGTCATAAAGACATTAATATAAATCTTGTTTCTAAAATGAAGATGTCATCTTATGCAAATTATTTAACTTGTTTCCTCCAATGTAAAATGGTGATATGAACACCCACTTCACATTATTTGTTTTGTATATGAAAAGCAGCAAACATAGAATAAACATTATTTAAATGTTAAGTGTGCAAGCTTCAAGTCACACAGATCTAGTTTTATATCCTAGCTCTTTCATCACCACCTGAGTAAGCTATGAATGATGTTTAACCTCCTTGAGCTTTCTTTTCTCTGTAAAATAAACATTAAAATACTGTTTTTGTGATAGCTGAGAGATTATAAAAGTTAATTCATTTGAAGTGCTTATTACGAAACATGTTACATTCAAGAACTCAAATGTTAGCACTTATCATCATTCTTCAATGGATTAATAATGAGTTTGTATATGAAATATAGGCTCCTAAATTTTAACACAGGTGTTTAGAACCCTACTTGGAAAACCTATTCAATTAGTACAATAAATCTTCCATTTGGAGAATCATTCAATTCCACCTAACAATGTAAGTATCCACTTTCATAATCCTACAATGCTAGTTCTGGAGGAGTTAACTGACTTAAAAGGAAAAAAAAAAAGATCTAAAATGATTAAAGATTAAAGTATGTACTAGACTTTTGAAGTACATTTCTCTGTTTTGATTTTTAAATAATTAATTAGAAACTGCATTCAATATAAAACTGAAAACAGAACTTTTCCCACCATTTGGCTCAATGTAATTTAGGTCACAAACTGATTATTTATTAAATTGGAAGCAAAGTTGAAAAATTCCATCTGGGACATAAAATATTCTTTTCTTTTTTAGGAGATTTCTTCTTGTGAAGTCTTTAATATATTGAGTCATTTTAATGAAATTTCCATAGAGATTAGATGATTTTTTTAACTGCTAATACTTCAAAAGAATCTGGTTATTGCTCTAGATTCATCTGTATTTCTGTATGACACACACAGACACATGAGCAATAAATAAACATTAGGAAGTTGTTTGATACACAGCAAACCTAGTTAATGCAGTCTGCTGCTTTCCCTTTCTTTAATAGATATTTTGTCTGATTAATTCTGTTACCTAAAGGCCACCAAATACTTTCATTTTTGAGGCATGTTTTATTTAAGTTTCCCATCTGGATTAATCCTTTGTGCTGGTACCTTATATTTAATCTATAACCACTGGTGTTGATATTGGCAAGATTGGAATCCATTTTGAAGTGTTAAAAAACTTCATCAAAAAAATTCTCCCTTCATTTTTTTTGGGGGGTGGGGAGTAAGCGTAAGAAGTGAGATGGTCTCAGCAACTTTTCAAAGCAACTTTTGGTTTGATTGAGATTTAAGACACAGATAATTAGTCATTTAAATTTTGCAGGGAAAAAAAATTCTGCAGGGCAAATTTACTGTTGGTGCAGTAGTCTCCATAAATTCAAGAGATTAACCAGCATTTCCACATAAATACATATCTATATCTTAAGTCAAATTTACTTTTATAATTGGTTGCTTGAAATCCACTCATCCCTTTTTTCACTGTTTGGTTTAATTAATCTAAAAGCATCAGCTAAGTCATGACACAGAGTTGTCATTTTGAAATAATAAATAGCACTATAATTTGGATACATTGATATAAAGTCATATTTTTGCAACTAGATTTTTTTACACAATATGGAAATAATTGCTAGTAACTGCAAAATTACCTTTATTTCCAGATTAAAATAATACCCAAAATATTATTACTTTGAAATCTACCAGATTGATAAATACAAATGAACCATCAATTAATTTTTTACCAATATGTCTTATTTTAGAATCCAGAAATGGAAAGATCTGACTAGAGTCACATGAAACTTAAGGCAAACAGAAATAACTGCATAATTTTATAAAGTTTTAAGGCTTCATTTCTGAGATTTCAACTTGAAAATCCTGTGCAGAAGCGTAGTTCACAAATTATTTTTTATCATTTTGAGGGCAAATATAACTTTTAAGAGTTGTGCATGCATCTTCATTTGATATTTTTATATTTCAAATTTTTCTACAAAAATATTACCATCAGAGAAGTGTGACAAGTTCTGTGACAGAGGTAAAATCATGGGTGAGTATGACAGAAATCTCTGCCTAATGAATAGAGGAAGACATCTCAGACCCTATATTTTTTAAAGGGCCTTTTATTGAGCCAGATTTTTATGAGGAAAGGTAGGACTGTTTAGATACAATGGAATGGAAGAATGCAACAAACTTTTTGACTTGTTATAGGATCTGGGGTTATGGGATCATAGTGCACTACTATATAAAACTGGATTCTGAATGGATATGAAAACTTCATTCTGCATAAGGGGTTTGAATAACTTTCTTTTCCTACCTTTTCTCTAGAAAGTACTGAGGTGAAAGAATGACAATGGGCCAGTGAAGGTCAAAAGGTTAGCTTTAGTTTTATCTATAATGTTCTATGATTTCCACTGGAACTTTATTATTATTTTAATAAGAAATAGCTTACTATAATTTTTTCAAGATTATAAATAAAACTCTGAAAGTAATTGTATCAAAATATTAAAAGTAGTTGATTCTGGAAGGTAACAATATGAATATTTTAATGTTTTCTTTCTTGAATTACTTTTTAATATTTAAAACATTATCTAAAAAATGTACCCACTTCCAAAGAGAGATTATACAATTGGAAAATTAAATGGCAGTGTAATGTAACTAAGAATAAGGCTGAAACACAGATAGAAGATGAAAGTAAAATTCTAGTAAGAAGTGCTGTGTTTCCGATTGAAAACAGTGACAGTAGAAGGAAACTAAGTTTACAAACTCACTAGTGTTTTATACACGAGAAGCATCCTGCACAATGCAGTCCTCTGTACTACAGTGAGCTAGAGGTATTCCTTCATGTTACTAGAGGTATTTTTCTGTTAAGATTTGTAGGTAAAATTTTTATAGTATAAAATGCCATATATAATGTATGTCAATACTAAATTAATTCTGAGATTTTTATAAGATCCAATCTTAATGTTTAAAGGAAAGTTAATGTGCAGAAGGCCTAGGGCAAGAACTAAGAAAATTAAGCCACCTTTTTAGGGCATAAGATAAGGATGTTGACGTTAATTGTTCGAGACAGAACAAAAACCAGAAAAATTAGAACATCATGCTTGGAGCATACAATATATTCAAGAAATGCAGGTGTGTATGAAGATTTTAGCAATAGTATTTATATCTCTCTTGACTTTGATGGGTTCTCTAAGTCTTTATGGAAAACACATTATACTACATCACATTCTTAAGGAGTTGGAACCTGCTACGTACGACTCTGCCTCTCACATTGCAGTCTTCTTTTTGTTCTTTCCTCTTTTGAGGACTGAAACAAAACTGAGAAAAAAAATATTCATTTATTCCATTCCTGGATACCACAGAGAAGGAGAGATTTTTAAGTTTTCTACCTAGATCAGTCAGAAGCAGATGGAATACATTGGATGAGTTCAAATCTTGATTTAATGAATCAGAAAAGCAGTATTAACATTGGGTCTAAGAGTACAGAAATAAAGATGGGAAATGATAGGTAAGGAGTCAAGGAGGTTATCAGGTGATAGTACAAAGCAACAGAATCTCTAGATTAAAGATCCGGGTTATAAATAAAGCAAGGGTATTGTGAAAATATTTGTACTAGGTAATAGCTGCACTAGTTGTTGTTATCATTCTTATTTTATATAAAAGGGAAATGAAACTCAAATTTTTAAGTATCTTACTAATCTAATTTACATGTATATGCCTGTAAGTAGCAGGGCTTTTATTCAAATCAAGTCTTTCTGAGTTTGAGATCCATAATTTTTGCTTATGTAATACTGACTATAAGCTCTTAAGACATTTTTAAAGTCTTTTAAAATATATTCAAGTTTGCTTTCTGGAATGATTCTTTTAGCATAGTTTACTGGTAGATGGTATGTTATAGACCTTTTCCTCCTAGCTAAACATTTTCAGTTCTTTTATGCATTATGCATTCCAGTTCCTAGAATACGTAGTTGCTCTTCCTGTTTACATTTCAGTCAACAAACAGGGTTAAATATGCAAAATTTTTAGTAGGGGAACATCTGTTGCAAGAAAATAGGGAAGGAGTCAAAAAAGACTGTGAGAATAAGTAAAGTATGAAGCAAATCCAACCCTGTCTGAAGTAGAAAGAGGGTAGAGGGAGGTTGGTAGAATTGTCCTAGACTGAAGTACAGTTTAAGAAACATTGAGCAAGATCAAAGTTCTCTAAGAGTCCCAAGTCTTCCAAGAATAGGTCTGCCTTACTAGCTCTGCCACACTGGTGTTGGCTAAGAGCAGCAGCCATGGGAAGTGGCGCCTTAGCAAAAAACACTGCCGTGGGTCTCAGACTGCAGTAACTAGGGCTCTTACTCAGACTCTATTGTTGGAGATCTGCAAGGTACATTCTCATGGCTACCACAGATGACTTTCAAGGCTATATAACTTTTTTGAGAATTACCAGAAACCATCCATTATATACATTAAATTATATGATAAAGAGATAGCATTATTTATAAAGACTTTCTCATGCCTCTCCAATACCTCTCATATTCTTGGTTGAGATTCATAGGAAAATCTTCTAAAGATTATTTAAATGGAAGAAAGAATTTAACATCTAAATTTGAATTATAAGTGAAATGGAGAACAAACTATTAGTAAGAGTGAAAAGTATATTTTCTTTCTCAAAACCAAATAACTTAAAAGACAAACCAAGATTATTAATGGGTCTTTGGAATACTGAATTAAAAATGGAATTATTTTGGTTGCAAGAAATAACATACAATATTTGTTCAATTTATTCCAGCAGATGTGAGGGGTTTTGGGGTGAGGAACACTACTAACCTTTGGAATGGCCACAGTGTGCCAAGAACATTGTTGATGACATATTTGAAGGATAGTAAAATATGCCACCCCAAAATATGACTGTAGGATTTCAGGACATGCCACTCAAAATATGCTGTTTTGGAATATTGATTATTTTGAACCATAGGACTTCGAAAAACATCAAATGTATGGAGAAGCTTTCTCTGAACTCTCCTTTTCTGCTTAAAGATAGATTCCCACAAAAAGAACTTAGTTGTCATAAGTCCTCTCCCTGGAGTTTCATCAACCGAGGAAGATTGATCCTTATTACAAGAGAGAAGACTAAATGTTGATACCACACCCAGACAAACTTTGTACTTTCCCTTAAGAGGGCTTCATCCTCCCTGCCCTTTCTCTATTAAGATGATACTTTAGCCTAAATTTTAAGCTGCCTTGAGGAGTTAATTCATATTTTCCTGGGTATCTCCCATGTATACAAGAGATATACATATTAATAAACTTTTTCTCTTGTTAATCTTTTATTATACAGGTCTCAACTAAGAACTCAGAATGATAAAGGCTATTTTTGCTCTCTTACACATTCAATCCATATAGTGACCATGGTAGGGAGAAATGAAGATATACGGGCTCACTACAACTCAGGAACATAGATCTAGGAACTGTTAGAGCAGATTTCAATTTAAATCTGTGTACCTCTAAATCCTGTAATCTTTTCAAATGCAGATTTTTTAATTTGTTTATGAAAAAATTTTCAAGTAACTCCTACATGCCCAGACCCATTTAATAGACTATAAATATATAAACATATATAGTTAAAATATATATACAAATATGTATACAAGTTTATATACATATAAATATACCCATAAATATATAAACTATATATATATATATATATATATATATATATATATTTAGATCTATATTTATATATATAACATATCTTCGATCTTTCAATCAAGGAGTTTATGATCAGATTGGAAGAGATTATATTATACCCAAAGAGTTATAAAATATAAACCTAATTGTGTATTATATGACTATTAAGTACATATATATTGTGAGTCAAAGCTATTAGTTTGAGCTCCATGGTAGATTAGGTTTATGCAGAACTAACAGAAAGTGGTATATCTTTTTGATTAGTTGTTTTAGTTTAAGAGTGCTATATAACATAATACCACAAACTAGGTAACATATAAACATAGGAAATTTATTTCTCACAGTTCTGGAGGATGGAAGTCCAAGATCAGGGAGCCAACATATTTAGGTGAGAGCCCTCTTTCTGGCCCTAGACTCCTCCTTGTATTCTCATATGGTGGAAGACATTGGACATCTCCTTGGAACCTCTTTCATAAGGCACTAAACCCATTCATGAGGTTTCTCCCTTCATGAATTAAGCACTTCTCAAAGACTCCATCTTCTATTATCATCACCTTTTGGGGTTAGGATTTCAGCATATGAATTTGGTGTGATGCACAAATATTCAGACCACAGCAATAAGGAATAAGTATTGGATTTAATTTGCTTAAGATTGAATTATACTTCTAACATTTAACTTCACAGTTATTTTTAATTACTCTGTATAAGTTTTAGTTTCTATGTTTTCAAAAGGGAGTAAGTAATATGTTGTTGACAGGATTGGATAGAAAAGTGCATGGGAAAGCAAGAAGCAAATTTATAGTCTAAATATAAAAGGCATTATTATAAGCTATGATATCTGCATTTTATTTGAGCCGCCAAATTCTAGCCATATTTAAAGTAGATAAAAATATTTAACCCAACTGTTAAAGTTTTCAAAAAGAAAACATAAAAACTGTTTGTTCTTGAATTTTAGATTCTTCTTTGAATTTTGTGATTCATCAATCTTCAAAATATTTGTTTGTATAGCTCACTGATGTTCAAGAGATAACAAAACTCTTAAGTAGATTTCTGAAATTTGGAAATAAACAAAATCCTGACTCTATCCAAAGAAACCTAAAAATAAAAGAGAGAAGAGAAGGAAAAGCATATTTCCAGAATAGAAAACACCCATAAAATTTCCATGAATAAATATATTTCAAAATATCAAATCCAAGAATTCTGATTGGAATATATTCTTAGAAAGTGGAGATTGATTTTCCAGTAAGAGGATAAGACTCTTTAAAAAAGAATAGTTCTTTTATGTTTAATATTTGGTTGCTCTTTAATGTTTATTAATACAATTAGTTCTCAGAACAACCCTAGAGGATAGTTGTTCCCACTTTACAGATGAGGAAACTTAAACCCAGAAGATTGACTTTCAAAACGTTAACACAGGACACAGACACTGACCCTGGTGTCCTAGTTCATAGCTATAGAGTTTATGTATTCTATTTGTTAAATTATTGCCTAGTTTTCATTCTAGGGACATATTAGAACCTCTATGAACCCATGTCCTCAAACAGGTGGAGCATGTACCCTATTCATGGACTTTTTCGTTTTGCCTGGAAGCTTCTTGCTTCAGATACCCACAAAGCATACCCCTTCTTCTACTTCCCATGTGGAAACCACTTCCTAAGAAACTTCCTTGACCTCCCTTTATACCTGTGTGTATGTGACATAGATTTATTGGCTTTTTTTTTTTATCATTTCCACTATTTTGATAAACAATGCCTAAAGCAATGAGTGGTATATTGCAAACACTTAATAAATGTTTGAATGAGTAGGTAGCCATGAGTTAGATATGCTAACAGCTTTGAATATATTATTTCATTTATTCTTAAAATAGTCCTTCTAGGCATGAGTATCAGTATTTTACTTTCACACATGAGAAAATAGATTCAAATATGTCAAATAAATTTAACAGATGAACATAAATACTTAATATTTGAGACAAGATTGAATCAGGTCCACATGATTTTAAAGTTCCAACTTACCATCACTCTGCTGCCTTTCTAGTTATTTTGGATGAAAAGTCAAGATAATGAAGATTTTATCCCTGCTGCAAGGCATTATTTTATAGCATAACAGCATGTTTTAGTATAAGATATCCATTAAACTGTCTGGAGTTTTGCAAGGGCGTATCTTCATACCATTACATTCAAGGCTCTGATATTTATCTTCTGATAGTCTTTCATCTCTCTTAGTAACTCTTTTGAGATATGCAATTTAAGATCTTCATTAAAAAATAATGTGCAATTTTATGAATCTAGGGACTTTGGGAGGCACATTTATTCTTAAACCTATGAGCCCCTGGGCCAAGTCAATCGTAGGGCTTTTTTATAACACAGAATTAAAAGTCTATTTCACAAGTGGCCTGTTATTTCTGCTCCATTCCAAGAAAAAAGTTTCCTTCTTTTTCCTTGAAAATTTATTTTATGAAGCTTTTATATTCTTGAAAAATATAATCATGATATTATCCTGGTACTTTCTGATAGGCACTTGATTGCTTGTCTCTGAACTCATTATTTAGGAATACCCATATACTCATCTGTCTTGCATTAGAATGTACTTTTGGTTTAAAATAACAGTCACGTGATGTGATAAGTGCAGAGGTGGTCTGACAAAAAGGTATTTGTGGCTATAGTTCGTAAGAGACAGAATGTGTAGCTAATGCATTCAAATAACAACTTCTCTATTATTCCTAATAAAACTTGTGCTAAGTTGAATATTTTTAACTCTATGTAGAGTTTTTAAAAATACATTGGTGTGCAAGATTGATTCTCAAGTGAATTTTTGGCAGCTCATTAAGAAAGTTAGGAAGCATACTCATGGCTTAGGTTTATGCATTACCTATTTGAATGGTAAATATAATGAGATTATAACACTTTTTCCTCTCTCAGTAGTTGTTGGTGTTGGATGAAAATATATTTGGATGTGTAATCAATTTGATTGATTATAGGGTTTTGAGTAATTTCAATCTGTGAACCTGCTGTATGTGAGGTATTAAAATGATATTTGGGAAATAGGTAGGTTAAAATCTTCAATAGATATAGAATCGAAAGTCATAATAAGATAAAATAACATTCAATAAAGATAAAGTAAAATGACACCAAGTAAAATGAGTCTTTTAATCCTCATTGAATTTTTTTTTTGCTATAAAGGTACTAAAAACCTCAGGATTCAAACTGAAGTTAGCTTTGATTTTCTTTTTCTTCACTCATTGTGGATGTTTAAGCAAATCAGCTATTTTCATTGGACTTCTTTTATAGAAAAAAGTTTGGATTATATGATCTCTAAATTGTTTTTACATTTTAAGTGATTTTTTAAAAAATAACTTACAAAATCTTGAGAATCTTGTATCATAGCATCTTAAAAAACTAAAGCTCTTTTGAGTAATATATAATCCACTGATTCCCAAATAAGAGTTATTACCGGGATTGATAAATGACTGTTGAAACAAGCAGCTCCTCCAATTCCAGTTCAAGGATTTCCGCTTCTATAAATCTGAGGTGTGTCCATGGAAAATGTATTAACACTTCCTGGATAAGTCCAATAAACAAAAGCTATAAGAAAACTGAAGTTAAATATTTTTTTCAAGAAGTAGGAGTTTGTTTTAGCTAAATTTTAGAAGAAAAATACACAATTCTCTGTAAAAGAATGGGAGGATTTTTTCTTGCTTCTGTCATTTCTACCTGGCCTTTTATAGAAGGAGATAAAATTTTTTGGTCATCTTTTGAGGGGACACATTCCATACCTACATCTTACCATCACCACAACAAGGCTCTAGTAGCATAGTACTGGATTACAGTGGAAAGAGCTGAAATTTGTAGACTCTTTATTTAGTAGTTCTTAAGGAAATCCAAAGACAACTAGGGAGACAGGAATAGGCCAACAGAGTAAATCAAAGCCTCTTATACATCCAGGTATAGCAAACATGAATATAGACCAACTTCAATTACCCAGTTATATATGACTTCCAACAAAAAATTAAAAGATATGCTAAAAGTTAAAAAAAAATGTATGAAGAGACAAAGTGAATATCAAAACCAGGCTCCATATACTATTAGAGTTGGAGGTTATAGATAAGCAAGTAGAGGAGAAGGCTAGAATGATACATGTTGTAAGGGATTGGAGTTGGAGACATCCATATGAACTCATTTAGATTAGTAGATTAATATAGTAACATAAAATATTTTTTAAATATTAAAATAAGTACATGTATATATACCAGTTATTATAAACACATGTATTTGCTCTGTCTAGAAATGACACCCAAATATCAACATATTAAGTGCCAGATCTTGGTTTCTAATTCTCTTCTCTAATGAAAAAAATCAGGGCACTACAGAGAAATGGCTTATCTGAGTCTGGGACAGGAAGAACATAAAATAATCCTCACATATCTAATAGTGTAGAAGGTATTCATTTTTTCACTAAATGTATTCTCATCAGCATTATGAAGATATTTTAATTGAAAATGTCCCCTAAATAAATTTTAGAAACAGTAGGTAATTTTAGATTAAAAATAAGTATGGATTTTTCATGAACTCTCATGAAAAAATACAAAATTTCCCTGAGATAAGATTATACAGAATAAAAAAATTGCCCTATAGTCACATTCCTGTTATTTATTTCTTTTAAATCTCCAAGTGGTTTAGCACAGGGCCTGACAGGATAGTTTTGTTTTTAAGAAAATACATGAACAAATGAATGAGAGAACAATTGAATTAATGAAATAGTTTGATAAACTTCAGATAATGGATAAATCAAATTTCTTGTGTTAATTAATTTTTCTTAAAGAAAAATACTCTTTATAAGATTTAAATTTGTAAGTCTCTGCAAGTTGAAGCTATAGGTTCAGGAAAGATTAGTTGCACACTGTGGGTCACACAGTTACTTAGAAATTTAAAACTGAAACTCAATTTTGAAACTGTCCTAAAGGTTCAAGGATGTGTATTACCTTGTTTACAAAATGAATTAGTTACTGCAGAAGCAAATATTGTGAAAAAAGTTGTAAAGATTCACCCTCTAATCAAATATTTTCTATAATGGATTCCTGGGACAGTTCTGGTTTATGGCTAGTGTCCTTGATTTTCACTCAATTTAACATTTGTCCAAATTTTTTAATTTGTTAGCAAATGAATAATCAATAATAATTATTAATATTTATATTTAAATAAGCCAGGAAGTGTTGGTAAACCTTCACACTACATTCCATATGCTGCCATAGTCTTACCTGTTAGTGTGAAATTATGTGTTCTGAACAATTTCCTCATTTTCTCACATGAGTAAAACTGAAACATGATTTTTTTTTTATAGGAGAGTGCTTGCTGATAAAACAACTTTCCCTCAGATTAAGCACCTAGAGCAACACAGTCCACCCCCTAATAGTCATGATTGGGGGTTGGAGAAATATTCTTGGCTATTACCTCTGCCAGCCAATTTTATGAACAAGGGTCATGGCATACAAAACCCATAATAAAGAAAATAATAAAGAGAGTTCTTTGGATTGAAGAATCTGAGAGAAGTCCTCAAAAAATAGGAAAATGCAGAAAGAATTGAAGAACCTAGTACAGGGTAAATATTCTTAAAATCTCTATCTATCTATCTATCTATCTATCTATCTATCTATCTATCTATCATCTATCTTTTTATCTATCTATCTATCTATCATATATCTACATTTAGAGTTATTTCCCCAAAAGGCAGGAGAAAGATAAAGGGATTTTTTTAAAAAGAAGTCTAAGGTCTATACATTTTCAAGAAGTGTCAAAGTACCAATTTATTAAACTCAAATGAGTATGCTGTAATTACTAAGCAAATGTATAATAATTACTAAGCAAAGATCAAAGTATGTATAATAACATTGTAGGAATATAGGAATAACATAAAAACAGAGCAGGAAAAAATAACTGATCTGTCTAAAAGGTGAGGCACATTGAACACAATGGTAAATTTAAACTCAAATGTATCAGAAACTACATTTAATGTAAATGTGTTAAGTATAATTAAAACAGAAGGACTATCAATGAGATTTTAAAAATATTCTTTTTAAAGAGTCAAAACTGTAATATAAAAGTAGAAACAGCTATAAAACAATTGAATAAGAGAGAAAAATCAACAGAGCTCACTACTATAGTTTCCCCTTATCCATGGTTTCCATTTTCCTGTTTCAGTTACTCCCAGTCAACCACAGTCTGAAAATATTAAGTGAAGAGTTCCAGAAAAAAAATTCATAAGTTTTTAATTGCACAGCTTTCTGAGTAGCATGATGAACTTTTGTGTGAGGTCCCACTTTGTCCGACCTGGGATGTGAGTGATGTCAGTCATCCTTGTCCAGCATCTCCATGCTCTATATTTACACCTGTTAGTCACTTAGTAACCCTTTCTGGTAACAGATCAACTGTCATGTTATCACTGTGCTTGTGGTCAAGTTACCCTTAAAACATCCTAAAGCTACGTCACAATGTCTATGTTATTTACATCTTATCACAGGCATTATATGATGTCACATCATCACAAGAAGAATGTTGAGTACAGTGCAATAAGATATTTTGAGGAGACCAGATTCACGTAATTTTTATTACAGTATATTTTTTTTAAATTATTCTATTTTATCATGTTATTCTTAATCTCTTACTGCACCTAATTTATAAATCAAACTTTATCACAGGTATGTATGTATAGGAAAAAAAAAAGTATATATAGGGTTTGGTACTGTTCTTAGTTTCAGGTATCCATTGTATATCCATTGTATATCAATAGTGATATACATTCCCAGATCTCCAAAGGAAATTTTAATTCTTTTCAGCAGATAAGGGGAGAGTACCGAATTGGCAATTTTAAAAGATTAATAGAATTGATAATATCCTGGACAGGTATTGGGTATTATCTCTACCACTACTCAAATAAAAAGAAAGAAGGCATAAACTACCAATAATAGGAATGGAAAATGGTCATAGATCCTATGTGCATTGAAAAGATATTGAGAGGACATTATGAATAGCATCATGCAAATTTTTTTTTAAGTAGATAGAGAAAATACATTGAAAAGACAATATCCCACATCTGACTTAGAGGGGAAAAAACTATGTATATATTAAAGAGATTAAATCAGTAATTAAGAATTTAAAAAGGAAAAATACTCTAAACTCAGGTGATTTCTCCAGTTTTTATCAAACATTTAAGAAAGAAATGCCAATCTATAAAAAAAAATTCCAGAGAATAGAAAAATAATAGTTTCTAATTATTTTATATGAGAACATCTTATCAAGACTACAAGAAAAAAAATTATGTCGATCTATCATAAATATAGATGTGATACTAGCATTTGAATCCAGTGATACATAAAAAGAATTGTTATATCAAGGCCAAGTTGAACTTTAATATAGAAATAAAAATTAATTTTAATTTGATATTCAGTTTACTACATTCAAAGGCAAAAATAGTGTTAATCATTTCAATAGAAATTGCAAAAGCATTTGGTAAAAGTCAACTCACATTTATTATTTATAAATGTAATAAATTCTTATCAAATTAGAACTGTCCCTAATCTAATAAGAGTATATTAAAAATGTAGAACAAACTACATGCTTAGTGAAATATTAAAAAATGTCCACTGAGAGTGGGAACGAAATAAGAATATTCACTGTTACCATTTCAATCCACATGGTACTAGATTCACTCGCCAGTGCAGAAAGGAGAGAAAAAAAGAAAGCGTAATTATTGCAAAGTTTTCAGATAGATAATTGCTATTATCATATTGTCTCTTGATCAAAACTGATCTAAGAGTCATTCCAGTTTTAACATACTCTTATATTTGTTCTTAGATATTAAAACATTTTTGGTGACATAACTTTTTTTTTAGTATGAAACAATCTGTATAAATAATATTTCCACCTGGCAGTCAGAATGCAATTTAAAATGTGTAGGAGTTGAGGAGAAGAGGGAAAAAAAGTGGGGGTGGAGAAATTGTGAGCCCCTGTTTAGTATGGTCCTTTAATCCACATTCATTGATATTTTACTTATTTCTTGTCATTTTTATTTCTCATTATTTTTGTTTCCTTTTAATTAATTAGTTTTATATTTTTTATAATTGCTAAAAATATTTATGATTTGAAAAAATTTAATAATCTGGATTTTAAAATTATGAAATTCTCTTTTAATTATTTGCATTGTTTCAGAACAGAATTTTCAGTTATTTAGTCTTCAGTACATATTTTACCAGATTATTTTTGCTCACCATTTGCTACAATTCTCTTTCTCTTATTCTGATTCTTTTGTTTCTTCATTCCCACCTCCACCCCACTTTGGTTGGAGTATTTCCTGAAATAATGTTTTCAGAACTAATACTTGAGTTACATAATTTTGAGTCTTACTTGTTTTATAATGTTTCATTATTTCTCTGTTTTTGAATTATGGAGATGTGATCTCTTTCAATAAGATAACTGTAAACTTTGCTTTATATCTTTCTATCATTTGATGTTGAAACTAAGAACTCTTCCACTTGGTCAGATTTGCACAACACTCTTCCACTGACTCCCAACTTTATTTTTAAATTTTTTAGATAGTATCTTTAACCATGGAATTCACATTACATCAAGATAGGTTTGGTGTCAAGGTATGTACCTTCCTTCAATATTGGCACCTTTACCTGGCATTAATATAGTCATTTGAATTTGAGGTATTCCACACAATAAACCTTTTTGTTTTCATTTCTTACATTTTCATCATTAGCTTCATTTTGTTTCTTTGAGTTTCTGTTTTATACATATTGTATTCTTTATCCTGTCATAAGTTCCAACTTTTAATATTTTTGCTCCACATTCAAAGTAATTCTTCATGTTGATTTTCTAATCAATTTAATGTGCTTTTTAGCAGTGGTTGACCTGTCATCCAGTGCTTCTACTGAGTTGATTGTTAAGCGTGCCTTTTACTTATTGTAAGTAACTTATTTTTTACTCTGTTCTGTTTTCCTAGCAGCTTACTTTATCATATGCTTATAATATTCTCTCAAATCTCATTGAAAGTAGAGCAAAAGTATCCTATGTTTTATGCACTTTCATTGATACTGTGACGTCTGAGTTAATCACTCAAATTCATTCTTTAAATTGTTAGTTTTCTTCAAATTTTTTTTTAATTCTGTGATTTAGAGATAACTTGAGTTGACATAACATGAGCTGCATTTTACTTAATGCACAATCTGTGCCAATAGCTTTTCCTAGACAGTCTAATACATAATTTGTTAAAATTGCCAAACTCCTGTCACTTATACACTGGCTTGGCTTCTGCTCCCACCACTATTGTATGGAACTTGTGCAACTGTTAGTGGAAATTAGAGAAGGAGATTTTGGGAAGGCAGACTGTGTACAAGCGTTTCATTATTGAGAAGATTGACTTTCTCGTTTCTTGGGCCTCTCTGCAATTAACTGGGGAATGCTCCTTTGTCTATCTTTCTCTTAGAAATGATTATGCACTGATCTCTTGTTTTCTTAGAATGAAGCTGAAATCAAATTATGTACAGGGACAAAGCAACTTGCTTTCAGTCTCTTGTTCAACCTGAGGAGGGGTGGTGAGGGGTTGTCCATGATTGTGCTGGTAAAAATCTTGACTTTTTCTCAGGTAACGTCCTCTTTGCCTTCATGGAATTTCTCATTATTCAGTTTGTTCAGCACTCACCACTATCATATATTCCAGAATTTTCTCAAATTTTCTGGTAATTTACTTTTTTGCTACTCTTAGATTTTTTTTTAATTTCTTTATTTAATTTAATGATATTCTTTGGTAATTTATTCAGTTCAATGATTAGTTAAATCATTGAAAGGAAAAGGGGATAAACGAGGTCTCAGAGTCATTCTAAAACTAAAAAATAACAAATGTATGTTTAGTGAATTGTTTCACACAATGTTTGGGAATGCAAAGCATCTGAGACAAGAAAAATATACTATCTGACTTATATTCCTAACAATTGTTCATTTAGGGACTCATAAGTATACTGAAAACTGTCTAAAAAGCAAGCTTATTATACTAGTTTAAAAATGCATTGTTATGATCTAGTTAAAATTGCAGTTATTCCCAATAAATTTAGCTATTTTCAAAATAATAGTTAGATTTGCTTGTTAAGAGAACCAAAGACTGATTACATCAAGATTAAGCATGCCCAAAAAAGAGAAAGTTTTGCAAATGAAAGTTATTTTGAAATGAATGAAGGACCAGAGACCTGAATTTACTGTAACTACTAGCAAGGGAGTCGTTTCTATAGTAACAGACACAAACTGATCCAGATTGAAAGAAAAATATTTACTGCTGTACCACTCAAATGGAAAGAGGTTTCTGTGTGGTGTTTCCTGCCATCTATGTTTGTACTATAAAAATAAAAATTAAAAAAAAATAAATTGAGAATTTGTTCTGGGTTTTAGGAAGATGACATGAGTAAAAATTTTATTCTGGTATTGCCTAAGACTTGAAGAAAACTGTGTTAGCAAAGATATCATGGAAACTACTTCACTAATGACTTGAAGTCTGCAATAAGGTTAGGTAACACCTCCATCTGACATAGTGTTATATGTCAATTCTATGTCAATAAAATGGTGGTGTGGGGGGAAGTGCTCATTGACTTAAAAGTCTTAAGAGTGTTGTACTTTCAAATATATAATACAGTATTGTTAACTATAGTCAACTCATCCATCTTATAAAATGGAAGTTTGTACCATTGACCAACAGCTTTTATTTCTGCCCCCAATTCCCCCACACTCCCTGGCAGCTACCTGTATACTCTCTGTTTCCATGAGTTTGGCTCTTCTATATTCCATGTAAAAGTGAGATCATACAGTATTTGTCTTACACTGTACAACTTATTTCAAATAGCATAATGCCCTCAATTTTCTTCCATGTTGTTGCATATGGTCAGATTTTCTTTCTTTTTATGGCTGAATAATATGCTATTCCTTATCGCATTTTGTTTATCATTCATCTGTCAGCGGACATTTTGATAACTTTCATGCCTTAAGTATTATGAATATGCCGCAGTGAGCATGGTAGTGTAGTTTTTTGTTTTTTTTTTTCAAGATAGTGGTTTCATTTCATTTAAATAAGAACCCAGAAATAGGATTGCTGGATCATATGGTAGTTTTGTTTTAAATTGTTTGAAGAACTGACACAAAATGTTTTATTTTGTTTATTTTGTTTGTTTGTTTGTTTGTTTGTTTTATAGTGGCTGTAATAATTTACATTTTTACAAACAGTGTACAAGTGTCCACATTTCTCCACGTGCTTGCCAACACTTGTTACTTTTTTTTTCCTCACTCATCTCCTTATACCAGCCTTCCTCTTTGGCAAATATCAGCTTGTTTTCTGTATCTATGGGTCTATTTCTGTTTTGTTTTGTTCATTCATTTGTTTTATTTTTATTTTTTTTAGATTCTACATATAAGTGAAATATACAGTATTTGCCTTCCTTTGACTTTTTTATATTAGCATAA
Source organism: Macroglossus sobrinus (assembly GCA_004027375.1). Taxonomy (NCBI): domain Eukaryota; kingdom Metazoa; phylum Chordata; class Mammalia; order Chiroptera; family Pteropodidae; genus Macroglossus; species Macroglossus sobrinus. Next base: position 211,064 of record PVKZ01000837.1, read on the forward strand.
TACCCTCTAGGTTTATCCATGTTGTCATAAATGGCAAGATTTTATTCTTTTTTGTTGTTGAGTATGTGTGTGTGTGAGTGTGATTATTTTCTTTATCCATTTATTTATTGATAGACACTTAGGATGCTTCCATGTCTTGGCTATTGTAAATAATGGCTGAAGTGAATATAGGAGTGCATATATCTTTCCGAATTAGTGTTCTCTTTTCTTTAGATAAATGCCCAGAAGAGGAAATGTTAGGTCATAAGGCAGCTCTATTTTGAATTCTTTGAGGCATATCTACACTGCTTTCCATAGCAGCTGCATCAATTTACATTTTCACCAACAGTGAATGAAGGTTTCCTTTTCTGCACATCTTTACCAATACTTGTTATTTGTTGATTTCTTGATGACAGCCATAATGACGGGTATCAGGTGATACCTCATTGTGGTTTTAATTTGCATTTCCCTGATGATAAATGATGTTAAGCTTTTCATGTAACTGTTGGCCATTTGGAAGACATACAGGTTGTTTGCCCATTTAAAAAAATCAGATTATTTATTTGTTATTGAATTATATGAGTTCCTTATATATTTTGGATATTAACTCTTTATCAGATATATGATTTACATATACTTTTTCCTGTTCTGTAGGTCACCTTTTCATTTTGTTCATTGTTTCTTTTGCTGTGCATAAGCTTTTTAGTTTAATTCACCTTTTAATCTCCACTGTCATAGTCATCTTTCCTCAAGCAGCAGGACTACAGTCTCACAATCCCAACCCAGGAAATATTATTTTGGATTAATTTCCTTCCAAATTAAAACATTCCTCTGATGAGCTGCCCAGTAGAATAAAGTTGTATTCTCTGACAGTCCTTAGCCCCACCCAGCTGATCTTTTGTATACAGAAATGTGAATGTGAACCTCTAATACCAAGTTACAAAAAGCATCTCTGTGCAGGCTTGCCTATGTCTTCACTTAGCTCATTTTACTTTTCACTGCAGCCTCTCTGAGATGAACTTAGTGCTGCTATGAATTAAAGGCAGCAAGATATCCTCAAGAAAAACAATTCTAAGATTCATCCATCCTGTTGAAGTCAACTGCCTAGGAAAGGCGTGAATACAGAAAACTTAGAGAATCAGCTCTGCATGTTTGCTCTCTTTTGGATTCCCAAGTGAAAAATAATTACTGGAAAGCCTGGAGTTATTAATACAGTGTTTTTTCCCCTCCTATGATTTTTAAAACTTGAGTAGTGTGAACTTTAATTTACATAGAATTTTGCAATGTCAACTGTGAAGTTTGAACTGGATTATCTTTCTTCTGAAGGCTTCAGACATGAGCATGCTTCCAGCTCAGATTTTACTTTAACCTCTTTGACTGAACTCTCCAGTGATTCTAGTCACTTGAAACTTCAGCACTCCAATTCTGTCCCTGCTGGTAAGCCAGACTTTACAATGATATTGTTGAGTATCTTAACATCTGTACTTCTTTAATGTCGGATATGTAAAAAGTAAATCTCGATGTCATTTTGTGGTGGTATAGCTGATGCCAGTTTTAGTTTCTTGAGTTATTTTTTTTCCAAAATATATAAATAGATTTTTAAAAAAAAACAGAGAGTTTTGCCAATAGAGTGAAATGTCAGAAAACAAATTCAGTGAATTCAGAAAAATGTTAATAAGTGAAGCAGATTTCTTTTTTCTGAATGCTCAAGTCATCAAGACTTAGTTTTTTGGGGAGATAGCTAATGAAATCTAAGATTTTATTTACAAGCTGTAAAATAAGACCTGCCATTTTTCATTCATTTATTCATGTTTCATTTTACATAATTATATGAAAAATAGTAGATGCTTTCCCTTCTCATTAAGAACAAGAGAATATTCTTTTCAGTTATGTCATTTTATGACTTCTCTTAGATTCTGTATGAGATGAGAGTATTGATAGATTTCAATGCGAAGAATCTCTATTTTGATACCTATAGGTGTATTGCAGTTTTCATTCTTGCTCTGCAATTTTGAGTAAATAATTATATATACTAATAGTTTACAGTCATCAAAAAATTTTGAAGGTTTTGTTTATAATGAACAGCTATGAGATGTCAGTGATGAATTAATTATGCTTTGTAGAAGAATTGTGTATAATGAAAAATATGTTAAATGTTGTTTTAAAGAAAAATTCTCTTATGATTTAGTTGTTTACCTTTCCTTATTTAAAAAAAAGGCAGCGTAATGTGAATTTGAAAATTAAGCAAAGTCTTTAAAGCTCTGCATGTTACTGGACATTAATCTTTTGTCCAATGAAAAGTACTTGTAAAAATAATGAATTGCATTTTTAAACTGAGAATTCCTCTAAGAGAATTTGGCATGTTTATTTATTTTTAGATGTTTGAAAAGAACTGTTATGTGACTCCCAACCAATCTCTGATTTGTTGTTTATAGATTCTTTTGTATTACATTACTTATTTTACAACATAGGAAGTTCTATAATGAAGGGATATAACATCCTTTTGTAAATTTTCTTTCAATTGTAAGAAAAGAGATCTCCATGCTAATATAACTATTTTTTTGAACCTACAATTTTATAAAATGGAAAAAATCAGTTCTTTACAAATGAACAAAGCCTATTATAGTAAATTTAGACCAGAAAAGATTTATAAAAAAAGCATTTGCCAATTCAATCATGTGTTAAATACCAATGTCCTTTTCACCATTTTTTGTCTTCTAATTATTTTTTTCAGCACTCAGTTACGTGGATTCAACAGTTGCCTTTATGCAGTTGACCTACACATCCATAGCTTAGGTATAAACTTCCCCAGAGCCTGGGTGATACTTCCACATCAATACCCTCAAATTCAACAAAAATAAGATAAACTTCCTAAGAATGTCTTCTCCTCCTTACATTCTTATTTTCGTTAATAGACCTTTAGTCATTTCTTATTTTCGTTAATAGACCTTTAGTCATCTCTAACATTCCTTAGCATTTATTGCAATATAAAGTTAGTGTTTATTTGTATGCACATTGGTTTAATATTTGGCTTTCTCTATCTCTTCCTCCATTGCTCTAGCCTCAGTTCTCAGTAAGGTGCCTGTTAATAAAATGTTATGTTTTGACTCACAGATTTCCTTGCTGAGGGACTGAAAGCTCGAACCTCTTCATATCCCCTAGTGCACACACCCATGTGGACTTCAAACTGATCTTACCCTAAGTTTTCTATAACACACCTCTTGCCCACTGATAGCCACAGAGTCCTTCATAAGCACAAGTCTGACCCATTTCTGCCTTTGTTTGCAATTTCTAGAACTCTGTGTGACCTGGGTTATAAACTCGATGCTGTATGAATGAAATCTGTTTTTTTCCCAAAAACTTTTCCAGCCTGATATTTTACACAGATCTTACAAGAATGACTTAAACTCCCAAACACTATTCCTATCACTTCAAAATAGTTTCCAGTATTTTTCCCCAACTATATTTTTAAGAGCTCACCGAGATAAAATACTCTTATTTATACATGCCTGTACTTAACTCTCTAACTTTTATGAAGTGTTTGTCCTATATGTTAAAATACTCTCAATATAATTTTTATTGTAAATACATATGCTGATGGCTTCTCTTCTATTAGGCTGTTTTTTGAGGATAATTGCCACTTTACAGTTGTTTATGCCTGTGCATATTACACATGTAATAAATATGATTAAATAAATAACAGAATAATACAATGTATTTTATCTTTTAAAGCATTTTCTGTTATAGGGAGTATTTGTTAAAATCAAGTTGTACATTTATTTTACTTGCCAAAATATTGTGTTGAAATTATCACAAAATCTGTTGCCTGATGGTAATATTGTACAAGATAGTACTATTGTGGAATTTGTCCTTCATTTGAAACTTTATGGAGCATTGAGCATTCTGAAATCAATTTTGTATGATTTATCTTTTTGCCCTATTTCCAATAAAGTTGTATTAATTCACTCAGAATACATTAATTAAATATTAGTGCCTGGGGTCTGTCTACATGAAAATAAGGGGACAATAGAAATAGAGAAAGAGCTCTATCCTTTTAGTCTCAGGGGTGTGGCAATATATTTTTAATATGCGTGTGTATATTTTTCTAGCTTGGGAAAATAAAATAGAACAGATGAATGTTATTCAATAGAAAGTTTTGAAGGTCTGTCCAAAAAGGAATATGTTCCATTGCCAACAAAAGCAGCATTTACACCTTTCACTTATATAATACTTTGAAGATAACTCATACCTATGGAATCTCAGTACTTCTCACAAGATGCCTATTTATCTTAAACTTCAGTCAGTTAGAAGGAGAATCCAAAGACCAAAGAAGTAATGTAATTGTACCAAAGTTACATAGTAATTGTTTGTGTGTCTAAGAGGGAGGTGGTAGCAGACACAAGGAAGTTAAGTTCTTAATCTGTTTTCTGTCTCTAAATTTAGTGTTTTTTTTCCTTCTCAACACTACTTGGAAATTCAGTTTTAAAGCAGTTACATGAGGGAAAAATGATTCTTTGTCTTCTAGAAATAGATTTTATCAGAAATCAGTAATTAGAATGTAAATATCCTCCTGGATTCTGGAATGTGCTTTAAATGACTTTTGAGGCTATTAATATTTCATTATAATGATTTTCATGGTCATTATCATCATCTTTATGATAATTAATAAGCACATATATATCATTTCCTACATATCAGTATGTTTTATATATAAACATGTAATGTTATATATATATAAGCATATAATGTTTTATATATATAAGCTTTACATATATAACATTTTATATATAAATGTTTTATATACAAATATATAATGTTATATATAAACATGTGTCATGTAAATATGTTTATATATAACATACTTACGTAAATATGTTTGTTTATATTTATATATGTTTTTTAAACCACCATATTTTAGCCCTATGAAGAGTTAGGTAACATTATTATTTTCATGTCAAAGTGCAAGCCAATCAACTAAAGTTCTTAGTCTTTAAGAAATTTGCTGAAAAATCACATGATATCACTTATATGTGGGATAGAAACCTAAAAGCAACAAAGGAACAGAACTAACAAATAGAGAATCATGGACATGGACTATAGACTAGTTGTTACCAGGGGGTAGGAGGTAGGGGTAGGGGGAAGGAAGACAGGGTAAAGGGGGTCAAATATGTGGTGATAGAAAGAAATCTAACTATGGGAGATGAACATATAAATATATATTTATATTTGCAGTGGACAATGGGTTATTTTTCACTGTGAGATCAATAGTGCATGTTATACACATGTATGACACCATTTCTTATGGGTAACATAAACAATAAGAAGCAAATTATTTGTACACAAATACAAACAGTTGTTACTACTGATTTCATAGGCATTTGTAAAATCTATACATCTTTAATTTCCTGTAATAATCTATTACCCATTGTTCATAAAAACTTCTCTGAACCTAATTATGTCTTCAATTTTCATTATTTTTTTGGTGACTATTTAAAGCTTTGACTCTATTTGACTCTGTATTGGCTCTATTTGAAGCTTAGAGGGCCAAAATTACGAAGCTCATCATTTGTTATTGTTGGTTAATATAGCAGAGAAAAGAGATAGCTATTCTGTCTGAAGTTGTGCTGGGTACAGTTTTAAAAGATGTCCTTTCCTCTTGTCTTCAGTGTCTGCCTCTGTGTATGTATAATTCTTAGTTAGACTGACTTATTACTGTGTCTTCACATCTGTTTTCTGTATACTTGATTCTTCTGAATGCTTCTGATGCTTCTTGCCAACTTCTCAGAGACTCCTACATACCATTTTTATCTTTCATGAATTGTAGTTTCTCTAGTTATAAATTAACCTGTTACTATATGATACAGACATAATGTTATTTGAAAATTTAAATACCTCAGTACAACTGGATAATAACATCTTATCAAAAAATCTTATTCTTAAAAATTGTTTTGTCAATTATCTCAATTCTATGAAAATAAACCTTTACCAATAAAAATCAAATTGGACCAATGAACTACATATTTAAATAACATAGATGTATATTTCACGGTGGTTAATACACAATGCTAATTCCAAAAAATTCAAATTATTTTGTCTTGCATCTGTTTTTCCTTCTAAAACAAGTATGCCCCACTGTTAATCACATAATCTCCAGTTACCAAAAATGAAGATAAGCTGGATTTTATTATTCCTTGTTCATTGCATTTCACACTAAAATAAAGATTTTTTGGTGGCATGTCTCTCTGATACAAGATGAAAATAATTCCACTGTCCTGAAGTATAACTGAGTCATAAGACCATTAACTCCTGTGATTTTTAAAAATAACAGATTTTAAGGTCTCATGGCTCCAAACAAATGCTACATTTTCAAAAAGTGTTAACACAATCCAATAGTTGCCAGAGAAGTAAAAAAAAAAACCCTTTATAACAATTATATAAAATCCCCATTAAACCACATGATCTCGATCTTGATCTCCCTCTTCCTCCTTCTCCTCTCCTTTCTCCTCTCCTCTCCTCTCTTCTCCTCTCCTCTTCTCTCCTTTCCTCTCCTCTCCTCTCTTCTCTTCGTCTCATGCACACACACACACACACACACACATTGTCATTACACTTTTAAGAGAATTTGACTATATTTATCTTTCTGAATATGTCATGGAACCCAGAAGTAACTTGATTACTCTGATAAAATACTTGTGCCAAAGTCAGCATAAAATTTTTTTTTTCATGAGGTGCAGTTTGGGGCTTTATTAGTTGACCTTTGTGATGATATTTGTTTGTCTAAGGAAAATGAAGAGCATGACTTTTAAGGAAATGCAGGGAAATCTGAAGAATAGACTCTCTATTTTCTGACCTTGGGATAGAGTATAAGCTTCTAGCTAATTGCAGCCCAGAAGATCATCTTTAATCAAAAAGTAAAAGACATGTCCAATGTGTAAAAATATTTTTGCTCAATTAGAAGATATTTGAGGTCCTAACTTCTTGAGATGCTAAGAACTATGACTGGTTGCCACAAGACTAATGATAGCTATGATGCTACCATCATGAACATTTGTATTTATTAGATGTCTACTCTGTGCCCAGCTCTCTGCTAGTCTCTGTGTGTTTGGAAGGTGCAACACCTGAACTAAATGTACTCTTAAAATCTAGTTATGAAAAATATACATATATGTGATTGAAGTAGGGACTTTCTCATCCTCGTTAATGGCAGGAACATAACAGCTAGGTGAATAGTGCTTTAGCAAGATCATTCCCAAAGCCAAAGTATAGCCATGAAATGCTTGCATTTGAATCATCAGAATACTTGCAAGAAGATTCTAGGTTCCCAGTCCCTGGACTCTGTGGGTATAATCTAGAAATCTAGATTTTAGAAGTTGCTCGTGTTATATATATATGTACTAAAGTTTGCGAACCAGTTTTTGTCAACAGTCATGATAGATTCAAGGGCTCCCTACAATAATGATTACATTGTGACATTTTTTTTTCAGTTAATTTCTGTTAATAATAATCTGCAATAAACTATAGCCCTGTGTCACGAGGCTTTTGTATAGTGGTTATAAGTCCTTTAATATACTTTACAGAATGTTTTCTTATTTTTCTTACATCTCAATGTTACTCTCAGATGAATTGAGATTCAAACCCCTCTTAAAAGCCCTCCTCATCATCCTGTATATAAAACATCTTATTTTCTCTATATTGGATACCCAGAGTACCCATTTCTATGGCATTGATATCAATGTAAAATGTTTATCTTCTGCATTTATGTGTTTTAGCTGTTAGATATTGGGTGTAACTTTCAATGTAATTTTATCAAATAGAAAATAAATTCCCACAATATAAGATATGTTGTACTTCTATTCCCCAAAGAGGGATCAGTTGAGAGCTCTATGAACAGAAAGAGCTGAATTGCTTTTTCTAATATGACTTTACAGAGATGGACCAATTGACAGAAACCTCTACTTCCTTTGTGGAATATTTTTTAATGTAACTCTCATCTCTTAATGGCTCTGCCTAGGGCCCTTCAACTCATTCTGTCTCAAGAAGAGCAATCTAACTTTATATAATATGCATATATTGGCTACCTTGGTAAAATGAAAAGTTAATGCTGATGTGATATTGTAATGTGAAATAACCCTAACAACTATCATTTCGTTAAATGCCTGCTGAAAATATTCTTCTAGAAAATGAGTACATCAGTTATAATTCAAAATCATGAATTAAAAAGTGGCCTTCCTAATAACATAAAAGGGAGTGCTAATGTAAGTATTGATAAGTGGCTTTGTGTTATTGCATACTATTTGGTGGAGTTCACTAAACTATAGAAAAATGGATAGATGGAGATATATAAATATCTCTTCTCAAAGTTTCCTGCTATCATGTCTTCATGAAAAAATTTTACTTGGTTTTTTGGAAGAGGTCTCAGTACTTTTGCTTACTCAATACTATATGCAAAAGATTCAGGCTTGTGATGAACTATTTATGGCATTCTCACATTGTCATGATGAAATATAGCCATAGTCTTTATTCATAAAGTTCTTTCTGGGAAGCAGTGGGTAGATTCTCATCTAAAGTATGGAATCTTATATTCTACCAATAAGTTATAGTCAATTATGGAAAATGTAAAAATATTATTCTCTTTACAATACATTCAAGATTCTCTCATAGTTAAGCTCACTTTAATGCCAGTGTTTTTATTTTTAAGGAGATTATAATGTAGTGGGGTACAAATACACAGTATGAAATTAGTCAAACTCTGAATGTATGAAGTACGTCCATGTGTAAAGGTAGAAACAAAATTGAAAAGCACTATTTTAGTTATATAAATAAGAAAATGAAATTCAACAAGTAAACTATTCTGGAAATAAATTTGACATTATGTTTCAAATAGTTTTCAAATCATGCATAGCCTTGGATCCAGAAATTCTACTTTTAGGAATTCATTTCAAATAAAATCAGGTAAGGATGAAGAAATAATGGAGCAAAGATGCTTACTGCAGTGTTGCTTTTTTAATAGAGAAAATGAGAAACAATTTAAGAGTCTAATAACATTGGGTTTACCGAATAAGCTATAATATAACTCCCAAGAAGGGATATTTTAAAGACTTATAAAACTGATATTATAGAAAATAGAAAATATTTCAGGGCATCGCATTAAATGGGGCAGAAAAATTATAAACAGACTTATACAATTGTTGTGTAGATGTTTATAATTGTGTAAGATTTGTGTAAGAAAACAGAGGAAAAACATAAACAGTAAAATCTATTAGTCCTAAGGGATAGGGTTATAATAAAATTTATTTTTTGTTTTTTGCTGTTTTCCAAATTTTCTAGATTGATTGTGTATTACTTTTACAATGAAAAACATAGATTATATTAAAGGAATTTTACCTTTATTACACACTTAAAAAATAACTTCCATGAATATAGACATAGAAGGAAGTAAATTCTGTCTGTCTCTTTACTAAATATAGGTTTCTTGACATCTGGGAGTTATCAGGTCTCCACATGTCTCTCTCACAACAGTTCTATGACCCTCTTTTTAAGATTTTTATTATTTTTACATTTTTTTTAAGGCTAGGCAACCCTTGGTTGACCTCACAGATTGCAAGAAACTTCTCAATTTACAAATGCCTCATTTTTTTTTTTTACACTTACAGCACCTTGTTTTTCTAGATGGTCTCCCATCCAAGTACTAACCAAGCCTGACCCTGCTTAGCTTCTGAGATTAGACAGGATCAGACTTGTTCAGAGTAGCATGGCCATAGACTACCATGACCTTCTTTATTCCAGTCTTATCTTTATGCTGGGGACAGAGCATACAAGCTCACATGAAGTATTTGATACTCAGAAAACAGTTGGTTAGGGTGTTGAGGATATTAATCTTTAGCACTAGTTTTGTAGCCATTGTTCTCCCCAGACCTAAAAACCCCTAACCCTATTCTTAACAAAACTGTTCCATATATAGAAATATCTGGTACACACACATAAATGGTCATTTATTGTATCTAAGTAAAAGCATGGCCATCACTTTTGTGAGCCTCATTATTATTTTTCAGAAAAATAAATCATTTAACTCTATTTAAGAAATAATAATTCAGGGAAGATAGAGGCACTGAGACAAACTAAGGTATTCTATGTAGTTTTTTAAAGGCTAGAGCTAGCAAAAAGAAAAGATAGTGATAGCTTCAGAAAACAAAAACTCAGCATCAAAAAGCAAATATAGGAGAGAAGAGAAAGGTACATGTATAAAAACTATAACAACTTTAAAACTATGAAAGCAAGAGAAAGATAGTATTACAACAGATAAATCATTTTTATAAATCAAAGCCTGTCTAAATGTAAAGAGAATTGTTAGGAAGATATTTTATAGCTCACAGAATCATTGCATCAGCTTGATAAACAGGCCCTAAGTTAAGTTTTTAGGGGAAAAAAATCTATATATGCTGATGACTAGGCATGCCAACTCCAAAGCCATGATGTTTCTGCTGTGATTAAAAAGCTTGCACCTCAGAACTACACTGAGTAAACAGGAAAAAGACACAGTGATACCCTTCCCACTTTACCCTATACCCTAATTGAATTGGGAATTTTACTTTACTTCAGTGAGGGTCAGGTAAGGGAAACTTGAGGGATGTGTGAGTTTGTATGTATGTGTGTGTGTGCATGTGTGCGCACATGCTAGAAATTAAACTTCTCTATTTTGTTCCCACTCCACAAAAAAATAGACAGAGGAAAGTCTTTCTTTTGTTCATCTTTGAAAGGTAATTAAAACTTTAGAAAAGAGATGCCCTTTTTTGAATCTTGAATAGTGTGTTAAACAAGGAGACAGATATTAGTGACTGTCACACATTATAACTTATAAGTGAGAAAGGCTTTATCCATAATCTTCTCTTATTAAGAATATGAGAGTGAGGCCAGGAAATAACAGTAGTTTATCTAATATCACATGAATAATTAGATATAAAGGTTAGTCTGTAATTTTCTACATCTTGCATTGAAAGGCCCTCACATGTCTTCTTATTCCCTGTGGTCATGATAAGAGACATAAAAAGGGCTTTCTTATAGGACAGCTCTAGCTTGTGAAAGTTACTTAATATTTCTCTACCTGTTCTTTGTGGTACATCTGCTTTGCAGAGTTGACTATGGAGTTGAGAAAGTGTGTGAAAAAAATGTCTTATGCATAGAAGGGGCTTAGAATACATAATTAATAGCTTTATCTACCCATTCCCTATTTCCAGTATTCTGCCTACTTATATTACTTCCTTATGGCTATTCATATGAGTTGCTGTGAAGACAGGAGATAATGAATCTGAACACCAGAAAGTGTTCTACAAATAGACATATCACTGTGTTTCTTAATTAATTCTTGAAGCTACATGACTGTTAGACCAAACTCCCTTGAAAGTGATGTATTATTAATTCAAAAAAGACAAAGATCTTGGAGTATTTGTCTAAACATCTTTGGTAACATAAGAATCTTGGTCTCATCATTTGTTGGTTTATTTTCCTTTAACATTGAAGAATTTGTCTTCTCTCTGTCCTGCATATGTTTATTTCAGAATTCTTATCGGACTCCACAGTGGATAAGCACAATTCAGTGTATCATAGTTCTTTCTTTACACTGATGTTTGTCTCCAGGCAGTTAAAATTTAGAATTATAGCTCTATTTCCAAGGCCACAATAAAGACAAGTCTCAAGGCAAAAGTATTTAAAGAAGTGGTTAATTCTGTAGCAGAGCCGAAAGAGTGGGTTTTTGAAATCTGACCTCTACTTACAAATGGTACATATTTCATAATTACTGATGAATACATGAATAACCACAGAGAACTTGTTCATTTTTTTCATCTTGTTTTGCCTTGAAAGCTCAGTAAAATTATTATCAATAATTTACTTCACATCCTTATTATAGGGACTCTTTGAAAAATGAAATTTTAAAAAGTACAGTTTTATTCTATAAAATACATATACAGATATCTTTAAACTTCAATTGAAAGTGACCATTTAATCGTGGAAAAATAGAATAAAGAGAATTAGTGGAAACTAGTGTATAAATTGTTTTTTATTAATGGGTCAAAAAGAGGCATAATATGATACCTAATAAAATGTAGGATATTGTACAAGCATAGGAATTAATTAAAAGGAGACTAAACCATGGTGTTCACTCTTAGTATTGGAGAAGATATTCATTTATTACATTAATACTTACTGAGTATACAATGTACTCCGATAGACCTGATGTACACGTATTTGTGTGTGTGTGTGTGTGTGTGTGTGTGTGTGTGTGTGTGTGCTACGTGCATACTTTCTGGGCTGGTAAGAGCTGTAATATTCCTGCCTTCCCCGACGTCACTGGCATCCCTTGCCTCATTCTTGTTCATGAGTGTCCAACAATAGTTAGGGTCATCCTTCCGGTCTTAGTCCTGTGCTCTCATCTTCCCCTGAACATGGTCAGTATTACCATCTTCAGTAGTAGCACTTCTTGATGGTTACAAAGAAGAAGGCAAACAAGAACAAAAGGAAAGCCTGCATGGAGGATTTTGCAGTATAATGACTGGTGAATATGTCCATGTCAGTTAAATGTTAGTCTTTATTGTCTTGAAAGTTAAGCTAGAGATGAGTCTCCTTCCAGGGCTTACCTTCTGTGCTTGTATGTCATAATATCTCTTTGTGTTAGTCTTCCCTACTGTTTCTTTATAATATGTACCATTTCAGGTCCTGACTTGGCTGTTTTAATCCTCATACACGTTAGGCACCTTACCCCTACAAGTTGTATTCTGTTCTGCATCCTCTGCTCTCATGCCATCTCACTCAAATCTACTTGTTGGAGCATCTGTGCCTCCTGCATGACTCCAGCCTCTGTATTGCTGAAGGCCCTCATCAGAATAAAGGAGCTATGACACTCATTCTTATTCATGAGTGTCCAACAATAGTTAGAGTCATTCTTCCAGTCTTAGTCCTGTGCTCTCATCTTACCCTGAACATTTTTCCAAGCTATCCTAGAACACTAACACTCTGTATTATCTCATTTCTTAGGGGAATGGTTTTCTATCTTCCATGTAGTGGACTTTAGAATTTAACTCTGACAGCACATACAGAGCTGCTTATAAGTTAGGACAGATTACTTAAGGGAAAAATGAGGTGACAATTCATTATAATGTATGCCAAAGGAAAAATCAATGATAAAGATTATGTGTTCTGGACTTTCAGAAGACCAGTATGTCCCAAAGAGATTGAAAAGGAAAGATGTTTTAAAGAGAGACAGACTTTTTAAAAGAAAGGGCATCACTGGGAAATGAGATGATGTAGATTCATCAGAGAACATGGTATCATAAAGTGTTCATTTGTGTGCCTATGTATGCATATGTTTGCTAGTTCATTTTTTTTCACCCCTACATACATACCTCTTGATTTTAGTATGAACACTCTATTTTTCTTTGTGTGTTTACCCCTTTTCTGTTCCTAATTTAAGCTGTGGCTTAAGTCAGTCTTTCTTCTAAGTATTCAATTATTGGGTCAATAGATTCCTTACTGGTTATTGTTCTTTTGATTTGACTCTTGTATTACTTACAAGAGGAAGAGTTCTCAGTGATAAAGGTGGTGATAATGTTCCAGTGTTGGATAGAATAGTGACAAGGAAAGACCTGCTTGGCTAGAGTGGAAGTTCCATGTTGCAGGGTAGTATAAGTTAAGTATGGATAGAAAAGTAGGCCTCAACTGTTAAATTAACAGCATTGACCAGTAGAGTTGATAGAGACCTTACAATTTGTGGGAGACCTATTTTAGCATTCCTCTTTTTGTCTTTTTTTTTTTTTCTAGTCAGGGCCTGCTAACATTGGTCTGGGCCCACATCCAATCATTCTTAACTCACAGAAGTCTAACAAACTCTAGCCTTCACCTCCTGACTTTATATTCTTTTGCCGCTAAAATAGATGACAACTAAGACTCATATAGAAACTTAATGTGTCCTCAACATTGAGATTTTCTCTTCCTCCCACTAAAAAGAGATTTTTATTTAATTTGTAGGAGGAAAAGGAAGTGTCTAATCTTAGGCTGTTTATAGAAACTCCTCAAGGGGTCTCAGACTGGCCTAGCCTGTCTGATTCAGTTCTATTTTAGGGTGGAATCCATGAGGGCTCTTCATGTTTCTGTTTTTTATTTCATGCAGGGATAGGACCTGGACAAAAATTTATACTTGCATAACTACTAAAAGATGTCATATTTAACCATCTGGTTAGGAACTGAGCCAAATATTCTTCTATACCCTGAGAAGCTGTGGCTCTAGAGTTGCTGATATTAATGACTTCTTATGTTTCTATATTTTCAGGTTACCTTGGGAGCAAATGTCAATGGTTTTGTCTTTCTTATATGAGAACTCTGGTATTTTCCAGTAGATGGTTTTAGGACTAAATACTTAAAGCCTATAATGGCAGTTGTAATGTATAACAATTACAATTGCTATCCAAGTTTCTATTTAAAAATCTTCCTTTTCCACATTCTAATCATGACGTTAGTAGATAAAACCATATTCTCTGAGAGTTTGTCTGATTTATGACCATAGAGTATCTTACTATATTAAGCTTGTGCAATCAGAGTGGACTCTAGGACTTTAGGACTTTAGGTAGGAATACTGGGCTTACCTTCTGGATGTGGGAAAAGGATATGAGGCAGGAATCTAGACTTGAAGCCATCATGAGGAGAGAGCCTGGTGTTGTCAGGGACTCTTTCTGGAGCCTAATCATGGAAACAAAACAAAACAAAACAAAACAAAACAGAAAGCAGAGCCAAGAAATAGATACTGCTATCTCTTGAGCATGAATTAGGCTCTAATTGAAGCTAGACTGAACCCAGAGCTCAATTAAATTAAGTCCATTATGTTTTCTTAAACCAGTTTATATCAGAATTCATGTAGCTATTTATGTTTGGTAATATAGGGACTGTGTTTCTCCTCTGTCCCTTTCCTTGGAAAACTCCTTTTCTTCAAAATTTCTCTCAAGTATTTCTTCTGTGAAGCTTTTTTAGATATAACTTTGTAGGTCAATCTGTTATAATCTTTATCATATAACACAATGATATATTTACTTATCTGTATTTCTCATATGTAAATTTCTGTAGTCCATGTTATAATGTTGATTTAGCACCTATTCTGTGCCACATTGTGTTAAGCTTTGGGGATTTGGTGCTGAACAAGACAAACATGGTTTGTGCTCTTCGTGAACTATTGAGCTGACATGTTATTGATCATTAAAGATTTGATGTGTTTTAGCCAAAAGAGGAACTATGGAAGCTATGGAAAATGGCTAGTAAACAAATGAATAAATATGCCATATATTTTGGGAGTCATAGAAATGGAGAAAGCACAGTGCTCAGTATTATGATTCCTAGAGACCAAGATTGACCTCTTCATCACAGTGTTTTGTTGTGTTTTAAATCACCAGGGGCTATTTTAGTTCTTGTATACAACAGAAATATGAACAAATTTACTGAATTAAGGCATGATTCAAAACATATTTATCTGTGAACATTTCTTGACTTAACACCACTCCACAGAGATTTTAAATCTTTATTGACTATCTACCTTTGCCTGCATTTATTTCTTAACTTTTGAGAGTTGCTGCTTGGCATTCATAAGCCATATGTCTCAGATCTTCAGAGATTTCTTAATTCAAAACTACAGAAATATTTACCAAAGCAGATAAATTATTCTTGAATCATAAGGTCACCAGAAGTCACATATATAATATTATGTTCCCACAGCCTATGCTTGCCATCTTTTCAATTTTTACTAACATTTTATCTATGTTTTAAAAATATTACATTGACTAGAGAACTCATTGAACAGTTAAAAAAACTTTATATTTTCATGCACTCTATATTATAGATTATGTTCAAGTGATAGGTTAACTGAATTTCATAATTCTCTTTTGAGACTATTAAAACTATTATGCTTAGACTAAGAACCAAGGATTTTATTGTATCTATTATACATTTTTTTCTCATAACCCAGTGTCTTCAGTTGAACTTTTATTCAATCTTATTCCAAGGCCAAATTTTCTGGGAAAATTTGCATAAGTGACTTTTCAAAAGTTATTATTTATTGTAGCGATGAATGGAGGAAAGGTGAGAACACAAAAGAATATCATGAGTTGATGCTCCCTTTGATTAAAAGCTAAATGACTCATTCAACTTTATAAATTAATAAATTACAAAGGAATAATTTAGTAGTTTTCAATATGGTCAAGAATATAGAAATCATGAATCTTGAGTTAATGAGTTACATGATTATGGAGCAATAATATGTTTCATTCAACAAAACTGTAAATAACTTGAAGTAATGGTTTATATATTCAAACAAGGTAAGACATTGAGTATCTCTGGGTCTCAATTTCTCACCTATAGAGTAGATATGTTAAATTATATTTTGTTACTATGCCTCAGAGCCTGCCAAGTATTAACATACAGATTATCAAATGAAAGGTTGATATGAAGATCATATTGGAGTTGTACTCATGATTTTAGACTAAGCACTCTCTTTTATGCTTATAGTCTGTTAATACATTTTTATTCATTTATGCATAGGTCTTTTAGAGTTGGGATCCAATTGATGTTGTAATACAATGAAGCAAACTAATCCCTTGGTGATCAGGTTCAGGATATTAACTTCCATAGTATTAACCTTAAGTCACTCATGCAACTGGCTGCATCTAGTGTAGAATAGTCAGCAATCAAAATTTCTTAGAAGTGTCTTATCCAGAATGTCCAACCTCAAATAAACTGTCATATTTCTTTCCAGAATGTGACTCATTAATTATTATTTTAAAAAATACTTTTTAGAATCTATCTTGCAAATCTTGATCAATGAGACATATTGTATGCAGTTTAGTGGGAAGACAGCCATTTAAACCTATTAAAATGCAACATGGTTAGTGCTATAGTAAATTTATGAGAAATGTGTTGTGGAAACAGTGGTATGAGTAATAAATTCTGATAGAGAAAGTAGAAAGAAAACTGCAGAGAAAGTACTCAATAGAGGAGACATTTCAACAAACTCTTTATGAGTGGAACTTTTCTATAAAGTTGAAGTATGAGGGGGGAAGTTAGTCTAGGGAAAGACAATATCATGGTCAACCACAGGAAGGAATGGAAAAGCAACTTATAGCTGAGAAATCAATTTCAGTCTTTAAAACCATGCCCCAAACAATCAGTCTTTTCTCTGAATTTCTAGGCTGTTTTCATCTAATTGGCAGAATAGCTTTTTGTTTGTTTTTATGAGTCTCTTAGGCTAACTCCTTTCATCAGACTCTGGGTTCTTCAAGGCAGGGACCATTTCTGATTTACCTAGCAAAACATGTAGTCCATGGCAGCTGTTCAACAGATAGTTGTCATAGCTGGACTGTGGGTTATGTGAGATGGCGACTGAAGATTAGAAGGTTAAAATGAAGGGCAATTTGTAATGGGATTTGAATGTCAAAACAAGCCGTTTTAGCCTTTATTCTTTCAGTGAAAACAAGCCACCAAGGGAGTTTTAAACAGGTTAGTGACAGGATCCCAGCTGTGCTACTGATTGATAGTCCCAAAAGAACAGGTATTTTCTTTGGTCTCCAAATGAAGGCTAATTGTCTTAGTAAAATAATCATAATTTAGGAATAATCACAGCAGGGGTGGCATCACTATTAGCTATCAGTATTTGGATATGTTTAACTAGATTCAGAGCCACAATGTTGCAATAGTTTGACTTCTCTTCATATTTCATCCTCTACTCAATCTTTTTTTCTTTTTCTCAACATATTTTAAAATAAACTTTTTAGAACAAACTTAGGTTTATGGAAAAATTCCTAGTTTCCATATACACTACACTCATTTTTCCCTATTACTAATATCTTACATTAGTATGGTAATTTGTATGATTAATAAATCAATACTGATATATTTTTATTAACTAAATTCCATACTTTATTCAGATTTCTTTAGTTTTTACCCATAGTTCTTTATAGTTTTAGAACATGATCCAGTATACCTTTTTATTTTTGTTTGTTTTCTTAGGCTTCTCTCTTTTTTTTTTTTATTTTTAATTAAGTTTATCGGAGTAACATTTATCCCATCTACCTTCCCCTTCCCCCCCGCTACTAGTAGCCACTAATCTGTAGTCCGTGTCCATGAGTCTCCGTTTGTTTGTCCTACTCATTTGTTGCTTTTAGCTTTATATCCCACATATAAGTGATATAATGTAATTGTCAACTTTTTCTGTCTGACTTGTTCCACATAGCATGATTATCTCGAGGTCCATCCATGTTGTCACAAATGGCAGTATTTCATCTCTTCTTATAGCTGAGTAATATTTCATTGTATATATGTACCACAGCTTCTTTAACCAATCATCTATCGTAGGACACTTCGCTTGCTTCTATGTCATGGTCACTGTGAACAATGCTGCTATGAGCATCGGTGTGCAAATATCTTTTCAGATATGAGTTTTCAAGTCTTTGGGGTAAATACCCAGTAGAGGGATTGCTGAATCATATGGTAGATCAATTCTTAGTTTTTTGAGGAACCTCCATACTGTTTTCCATAGTGGCTGTACCAATTTGCAGTCCCACCAGCAGTGTATGAGGGTTCCTTTTTCTTTGCATCTTCTCCAACGTTTGTTATACTTGTCCTGTTGATTATAGCTATACTAATAGGTGTGAGATGGTATCTCATTGTGGTTTTGATTTACATTTCCCAAATAGCTAGTGATATTGAGCATCTTTTCATATATTTGTTGGACTCAGCCTCCTCTTGGTTATGGCAGTTTTATAGACTTCCCTTGCTTTTCATGATCTTTATAGTTTTGAGTTCTAGTTTGTCAAGAGTCTCTCAATTTTGATTTGTCTTATACTTATCTCGTTTTTAGAGTGGGATTATGTGTTTTTGGGAGAAAGTCTGCAGAGGTAAAATGCCATTTTTATTGCATAATATAAAAGTTTATACTGTTAACATGACAATTTAACACGGTTGAAATTAACCTTTGCCACTTGGCTGAAGTAGTGTTTGTCATGTTTCTCCATTATAAACTTTTTTTTCTTCCTTCCCATACTCTTTAGAAGGAACTCATAATATACAGTCAACACTTAGGGAAGAGAGAGTTACGTTCCACCTATTTAAAGGAGTAATATCTAGACAAATTACTTGGATTTTTCTTCATGAGAGATTTCTCCCATATGTTTCAATATTAATTTATTTTTAATCAGTATGGATACCTGAATATGATTTTATACTTTGGACTTTAATGTAATACTACTTTATGTTGTTGCTCAACATTGAGGGAAATAAATGCTTAGAGCTGTTTCGGTTGCCTCCCGTGTCACTTTGCTATACCACTATCATTGTTTTTTTGTTTTTTTTCTCAAGAAGTATTCCTTTCTTTTGGACAATATAAGCTGTTTCTAAACTGGCTATATCATTCTGAGTTCCCATCAGTAATTATATGGAAAATTTAAAAAAAATTTTAAGAAAGAAAGAAATATCTCAAAAAATCAGCTACTTAATGGGAGTATAGTTGTGTTTAATTGTTGTTTTAATTTAGAACTTCTAAGATGTTCAACATCTTATGTTTATTTGCCAACTGAACATCTTTGTTGAGGTGTCTTTTCTGATCTTTTATCATTTTTAATTGTGTTAGTTTCTTATTATAGTATTTTAAAGGGCTAATTCTATTTTTTGTATACAAGTTCCTTATAAGATACTTGTTTTGCAAATATTTTCTCCCAATCTGAAGCTTTTTCTTCTCTTTACACTGTCTTCCTCAGAGCAAGAGGTTTAATTTGAATAAAGTGAAACTTAACTTTTTTTTCAGGGATGGCACTTTTGGTGTTATATCTAAAAATTTCTCACCAAACCAATGATCATATAGATATTCTCCTATGTCATCTACGAGGAGGCTTATAATTTTGGATTTTACATTCTGTTCTATGATCTATTTTGAGTTAATTTTTTTTGTGAAAGATATAAAATCTATGTGTAGGTTATAGACAGGCAATGAAAACTTTGGAGTGGTGCTTGGATAAAGGAGAGGATTTTAAATCCCATTCTCAGCCTGAATTTCCAGGAGTCTGAATATCTGTGTATCTTGCCAACAGAATGCATAAAAGTGGCCTCTGCCATATGAAGTGCTTTTAAATGGGAGTTAGGTGGACCTCAAACTAAAGATTAGGGTGTCATGGTGAGATTGTAGACTCTGGACTCAGACATCTGGTTAGGATCCCATGTCGATCTTTTATCAATCAGTTAACATTGGACAAGTTTTCATAGCTTCTTGTATCTCAATTTTCCCATTTGTAGGAGAAAATAGTTGTACCTATTCTTAGGGATGATGTAAAGTACAATTAGTTAATATTTGTTACATGATTAGAACAAAAACTGTGACACTATATGCTACAAAATTATGTGAGATATAAATAAATTTAAACTTGAATTATCTCTAGATATTTGTTACTGTGCTTTTTAAGCATTTTAACTTTTTAAAAAAATCCTTAGTTATTAATGGGGTGTTCGTTTTGCTGTGTGTGTGTGTGTGTGTGTGTATGTGTGTGTGTGTGTGTGTGTGTGTGTGTGTGTGTGTGTGTTCCTGTCTGAAGGACAAATTGTATGGTGCACATTAACAGAAATAAATTTTCTTAAGGAAGAGTAGTCCTGACACTTTATGCCAAACACATCAGACCAAGAATGGCTATTGCAGACAGTTCTGAGAGCTGATCTTGGAAAGAGGAATGACCAGAGAAATGACACTATAGCTGCGCCTACTTGTATTCACAATAAGATGGCCTTTTCCTGGGGCCACTTAGTACCCTTGACTGTTTTTTTTTGTTTGTTTGTTTTTTGTTCTTTGTTTTTTTTGGGGGGGTCTACTTTTTGTTTTAAATATACAATCTCTTGACTTTTTCTCTTCTATATTTTCCCATGTTGGTTCCTACATTTGTTTGACCAACATTTTAATTTAATTTGTTACACTCACTCTCCCAGGGCTCTTCTCTGTTTTCTCACTTCTTCCCTAGATATTATATGTGCTCAGTCACAGTTCCTGACCCTTTATGTCCCAAGTGGCTGCTTCATGTCAGTGTTCAACTTACTGCAAATTTGTATTTGTCAAACAACTGTACTGATATGAACTTGACCAGAGGACAATATTAATAATCAGAAAATTTTACAAAGTAAATAAGTGTGCAAAACTCTTGAGAGAACTAGAAGTAAGTAAAGTTTCAGACAATTAAAGAAGGTAATTTTTTTTCAAAGGAAAAAGATATGTAAACTCATATGTAAACTCCAGAATATGGCATGCATATATTTAGAAGGAAGTTTCAATGATGACTGCCACTCTCACTCTGTAGGACACATAAATGTGAAAAAAAACCTGAAAAGAAGGCAGTGGGCAGAGGGAGCTGGTGTCCTACAAAGTGAGAGGTGCAGTCATCATTGAAACTTTCTTCTAAATTTTTGTATTAAATTTCAAATTGTGTGTGTGCTTGTCATCTGCTTGATCAGTATTTCTCAACCTTGGCATTGTTGATATTTTGGGCCAGAAAATTCTCTGTTTCAAGTGGCAATCCTGCTCATTATAATTTAGCAGCATCTCTGCCCTCAACATACTAGATTCCAGTAGAACTCACTGCCAGTTGTAACAAATAAAGGTGTCTCTAGGTATTGCCAGATGTCCCATAGAGACAGAATTGTCCTCAGATGAGAACTGCAGCACTGCTCATTTAAAAAAAAATTTTCCAAGAGATGTTTAACTCCCCAGGGAAAAGATATGGTGAGATGGAGAACTTTAAAATAAATATTTGTAAGAAACTTGGATAGAACTTCAAAGAGATATATTAAAGTTTTTGTGTTATCTTAGCCTGCTTAATCATGCCATTTTTGTACTTGGTGCTTATTTTATTTGAGTAGAAATCTGCCCTAACCAGCAGTGCAAAAGGAAATTATGTCTTGTTTTTATTATGGTAGAATAAACTAAGCTTTTTTCCTTGGAATCTCATATTAGTTTTTTTCATGAATGCTTTCTTTGAGACAGGGTAATGCTAAATATTATACCTGTTTGTGAGGCAGAGGAAAGAGAAACACACAAAAAGTAACGCCTCATCTGAGTTGCCTAACCAGATACCCAGAGTTCAAGAGAACATCTGGAATGCTAATGTCCATATTCTTTGAGTTATAGCTTAAAGGCACTTACCGCTGTTCTTTTGGGTTGTGTTTTTAGTGTAAGCATAAAAAGGCATGTTGTCTTTGCAGCAGAATTTTAAAATATCAATTTATTAAACATTCACCACTGAGGTCATATCAATAAAAGATTGTCTACTTAGAAAGTTCTCTTAACTCATCCTTACATTTTGCATGTTGTAGGCACTGAACTAGAGTAATTCAGTTTTATTCAAGAATGAGTAAGTGGCAGAAGAAGATAGAGACCATGAAAGTCTTGAAGAAAATTTAAACGAATAATTATCTCTGACTTGCAAATAAGGAATGATCTGGGATTTGTGGAGCCTGACACTTATTGAATTTGTAAGGCACCTTTCAAGAAATAATAATATAAAATCATGTATACAATAGTTGGTAAGAAAGGGAACATTTATTTAGACTGAGAAAAGTAAATTACTACAGTTGCACTTTTTTCAGTGCTGACAAATTGCACAAAAGCACACACTGCAAAAAAAATAATAATAACATGTTATTTTTATTAAATAACTGCCTGATACCTTCTGTCATGTAATTTTTAGCTTCATGCTCTATGATAGCCTCTTCATGACATTCCCTTACAACTTTTTCTATGACAATAATTTTAAAAATAATTTATTCTTTATCATGTTTGGTTAAAGTAGCTTATTTTCATTAAGAAAAGTTATTTTCAACTACACAATAATTTTTGGTAATGCCATATAATTTTTAGGATTAATGTCGAGTTTGTAATTGCTTTTCTTCTTATTTATAATCTATTAAAATTTGGTATAATTTCTCAAACATGCTTCTGGCTTGGTATGTTGCAAATATTATTTCTCCTCTAAACACAAACTTTTGAAGTGAAGCAACTTCAGCACATCCATTTCACAATTATAATCTTTGTCCTCACACCTTCATGTCATATAGCTGGGTGAGTTCACACAGAAGATGATGAGATTATTCCTGGAAACCACCTTTATACTGGGATTGTCAACAATAACTTAACTCTATATAGATATGACTGATAAGCCCACAATTATATCTCATTAACCTAAAAATAAATGCATTTTCATTTAAATTTTCCTTATTAGGTTATAAAAATACTCATGATTACACCAAGACTTGAGGCTTCATTTGAAAAAAGGAAAGGGGTGACTGAGGGAACTCAAGGAAGACAGAAACAATAAATAGTCCTAAAGCATTATGATCTCTGCAAATTTTACAAAATATGATCATGGAACATATTAAAGATGAGATACCTTGAACTCGGGCTTCATTATTTCATTATCTCTTTCTGCATGGGGAATATCTTCAGTAGAAGATAAGTACTGTTTTATTCTATAATTAAACACAAGACAAGTCACTATTTGAGCTATTTCTTTGCATCTTCATTTTTCTTGAACTGGTTTACATTATGTGGCACAAACAAGAACATGCCATGTTTGTGTAAAAGATAGTCTGGATTTTGTGTCTATTTTTGGATTTTTTGGAGAGAAAGCAGTAGACTGTAGGAGTTATAGTTGTTGGCTATGAGTTTGGCAGGCATGAATTTAAATCCTGGGTGCACATTTACTACTTTTGTGACCTTGGAAATGTTATGTCACTTTGTTTTGCTCCATTTCCTTATTCTCTATTTAGAGAAGATAATGCCTCCTATTATAAATTCATAAGATACTAGATGTAAAGCACTTACTACGGTATCTGGAATGAAATACGATTTCATGAGTAGTGGGTAGAGAAACCTTATGTTGTCAATATTGTGTTGGTCTCTGTCACTGTGCCCCTAGCCTTGGACACTGGAGACCACTGAAAGATACACTTTCCTCCAATGTTGGAAGTCAGTGTTTAGCCTTCCTGCTATCTCAGACTTTGCTTCAGTACTTGATGGATTTCCCAGTTCTGTGCCTTCTTCTCAGTCTTTCACATCAATGCCCTGTACATTCTGTAGTAAGTACCATTAATAAGCAGAATCCTGAGCTGTTTTTCTCATCTGTTGTAGCCTTTATTCATCATTGATTTCTAACTGACCATATAAACTATTTATTTTTATCATTTACTTCTGGGCTTGAAAACTTATTTGTCTTAGCTATTCTGGCCTTTAAAAATCTCTCCACATGACAAAGACTATAATGTGACATTTACCCTCTGAATCTTTCTTCTTCCCACTCACAGTCATCTCATTTCATTAGGTCTAAACCATGTGGTCATTCCTGGGACAATACCCTTAAGCCCACTGGATACATTGGGTTGACATATTCAGGAGACATTTTAAGTGACTCCTATGTTGTAAGGTTTTTTTTTTTTTCCAGACTTTAACTGAAAGCCAACACCACATGCTATCATATATATTTTATTTTTATATTCCAGCATCAACCAAGCAGGCTGAATAAAGTCCCATGAGGTTAGATCACTGGGAAATGGTGGTAACATCAGCCCAGGGTTCCTTTGTCCTTCTCCTGGTTGAAAATAAACTGTCTAAAAGTCCAGGAAGTGAATTCTTAGTTGATTTGAAATAGCCTTAAATGGTTAGCAATCTAGAGATACTTTTACTTTTATCCATTCATTAATTTACCTATTCATTCATTCATTTATAAAATACTTTGGAAAGCCTGTTGTAATACCAGCCACTATGACACCAGATGGAAATTAAGAGAAGAAAGGCTCTCCACCAGTTTTGATGGTCATGACACCCAATCAAAAATTAAGCTCTGTCAATTCCACTTTGAAATGATCTTGTATACTGCCCATTTGTATTAACGTTGAAATCACTCTCCTTACAAGTCAGAACCATCTAACCACCAGTTCATTATTAAGCCTCTGAACTTGTCTCTTTATCTCTATTTATGTCCCTGTCCCTGTTCAAGTCATTCCACACAGGGAGTCAGAATGTTCTTTTTGAAGAGCAAATCTGATTATGCCTCTCCTTTCAAAATTGCCACAGCCCTTTCAAAACTTTTTTTTTCCCATTGTTCTCGGGATGAAAATCAGAATCTTGAATCTTTTTCTCTGCTTCTCTGACTTCATTATTTATTGATGTTTTCCCCCATCCGTGTCCTTTCATTGTATACCTACCGGCTAGCATTTAGTTTGGTTCTTTGATTGCCTTTACCCTTTCTATTCTGTGCATTCTATTCATAAATCTTGGAACACCTGTCTACCTCTTTCATGCTACTCTTTTAGCTAGCATAATAGCCATTGCTCTACCTAATGTCAGGAGTCACTTTTTGAAGGCAGCCTCATTGATTAAGTCACATCCACAAATTGCACTACCACTTTCTGTGCTTCTCATTATAGTGAAATTGTGTCTAGTTACTTGTTTTTTCTCACTAGACTGTAATTTTCCTGAGGATACAGTCTGTAGATTGGTTACAAGTGGACTCCTGGTACCTCACAGTTTGTATACAGTGGGTATTCAGAAATGTTTATTGAATGATAATGGAAAATGAATAAATAAATACTATTTTTTTAAGGCCTATAGTCTAATAAAATGCTCAGAGAAGTAAACAGTGAATAAGAATTGGGTGTGATTAAAAACTCAGAAGGGACAATGTGCAAAACAGCATGGAAGCACAGTAGAGGGACATTAGAACCATCCTCTGGAGAGTCAGGCAAGCTTTCAAGAGGGTGGGTAGGAATGAGCCTGAAGAAAAGAGGACTAGTCATCTCCCCATGGTGGAAAGCACAATATATGATAAATAAGGAAAGAGGCACAGAAAAAGCAATGTATTCGAGGCACAACAAATAATATTCGACATCTGGGGCGTAGGGTACACATGGGACAATAGCAAACAATGCAGCAGGACAAGTGGGCAGATATCCAAGGTACTTAAATTTATGATATAAAATTACTTATAAATTGATATGAGGCATTGGAGAGTTTTAAGCAGAGAAGTGACAAATCCAATTTCTTATGTACTGTAACTATTCGCCTCATTTCATTGGTTCCAGTGCCTCGAGAAGCAATTTTTGCTTCTGTCACCTTATTATGCACAACCCCCTCAAGCTTCTTGTTAATCCCTTATATTCATATTCAGTCTTTTAATGAAATGATGCAAAATTGTTGCCCTGCTACACTTTCTTTTTAGATATTAAATAAACACTTCTTGATCAGAAAAAGTTTTCTTTAAGTCATATAAGCAAAACTAGTAGATTGCATTTCAATAAAAAACAAGATAAATGGCATGGCATATCTAATTTTAGTTAAATGAATTATGGAATACCTAACTTAAATATATCATTCTTACATTTTGATTTATAAAAATACAGACTAAACTTTGAAAAAAAATTAAAATTTATATTACTGAAAAGTTTTGCTATTTCTTCATGCATTTGCTATATTTCATTTTATGACTCTAATGATTTTTATCAGACACCTGCCTCCATTTAGAAGCATATTCCTTTGAGAAACTGCTTTATATATAAAATGTGAAATTCATTGCTGGATCATCTGTGTACTCCTGCCATCTACTGGTCATGGTTGAGAACACATTTTTACATCTGGTTCAAGAAATGTGTTGGGTGTTGATAAATATTGTATAATTAAATCTATTTGTAGAAAACAGAGATGAGTTAATCAATGATTCATCTCTATAGTCTGTATTGATAAATTCCTTCTCCTTTTGTCCTATAAGAAGCTCTCAGCTTTCATTGATTCTTCTTGAATATATGATGAGGAAAGACATTTCTTTGCAATATTTCACTTCTGTTTCCCATGTGCTTCTGGAAAGCATCTCTCTTCTTCTAATACCTTATACTCCTCAGCAAAAAATTCAAAAATCCACTTCCAGATGTGTATAACCATTGAGTTGAGAGTTGTTCTACTGGTATATACAACAATAACCTTTTTTAATGAGATTTTGATTTTTTAACCTATTGCTTTCACAAATAAAGTTGTGGTCAGCTTTGTTGGTAAAGTCAGCCCTAAGAAAAAAGGAAAACTGGCAAAAGAGTTTAAAAATGTAAGCCTGCCTATAAATTCTTATTATTAACCTGGCTTCAACATAGGTAAGAGCTTCCCTGAGGGACACATAAGTTGTCATTTCAATAGTTCAGTCATAGTATAACCTAACCTATTGAGCTCACAGGTGTTTAGACCTTACTATAACCTTGGGACATTGTGATTTGTATCTTGGCTTAGCAGAAATTATTTTTTACAATTATTTTTAAGCTTATGCTTTTGTACAACTACTGAGCTAATTCAGTTTATTGTGATGAAAGATGTCAAATGCAATGGTCAGTCCCTGTGATTTGTGCAACCCACTTATTTTTCAAATTCCTGATCCTCACACACAAGAGCTAGTGCTTCCCTTCTAACAATATGCATCCAGTTTACCTCTGGTGGAAATTTTTAAACTGGACTTCCACATGGTGCCAGGGTACTATATGCACTCCTAATATAAAGATAAAATACTCGCTGCCACTTAATCTAGCTCTAAGACATGCTGTTATTTTCTGCTTTCTCATCTCATTTCTGATATCAGTTGAAACAAGTTAGATCTTGTGGTAGGCAATCTCTGATACTGAGATGGATGCAGGATATTTATTATTTACTAAAGAATACCTTGAAGATCAATACTAATGGAAGCAAGAGTAAGGAAACATATTGAGCAGAGGGAGAAGTTGAAATGCTTGATGAATGCTTGATGAAAAAAGTTAGCACTGCAGAGGGCTTGGAAATGTAATAGCCTGTCATGTCAGAGTTTTCCCATGTTGAGCCAAAATGGCTGGGCTGTAATTCCGTGCCTGCATCAATCATTAGATGTGGACTGCTCAGGGAAGGGCATGCTCTTGGATGAAGTAGTGGTTCTCTGCAACTGAGATAATCCTAGAAAGACAAAAACTGAAGGGAGATATAATGGTGAATCTTTTACCAAAGCAATATGTAAATTTTCAAATTTGGTTGATTCTATCTGTTCAGAAATTATATTAAGATTTTGACCAAGTAAGAAAAAATAATCTGAATGTCACCCTGTGGCAAAACTGCCATTTCCAGGCCAAAGCTGTCTGGGTTTCAAAAATATCTGTATTGTGCTATAGCACACAGCTATTTTTTTAAAGGCTCTTATAGCAGCAATAAAGACGACTCTTTTTTCTGCATGGATACAAGCCCCACCATATTGGTTTCAGGTAGGAATTTCTCCAAGGTTTCTAATCTATCAATCCAAGTGATGTTAACTCCTCTCAGCCTAGAATTCTATGTGTTGGTGAGATTCAAAAAAGACAGTACCTTTAAATACCTGCAAACATATTGTACAACACAATTATGTAATATAATAACTGCTGTCAAAAGCACATAAATCTTTGAGTAATATCATGGTGTGATGCCCTAATTTGCTAGTTTTTTTTTTTTTCTGTGACTTTAAAAAGTCATTTGACTTTGAGCCATTTACTTCAGTATACCTTATTTTGTTAACTCAGTATATTAATATCTATATCATCCCTTTGTGACAGGGAGATAACTGTAAATATAAAACAGGAAAATGGATATAAAAGAACTTTGCCAATGGCAAAGAATGATATAAATGCCAGGGTAGCATCAGAAAGTAGCAATGACTTTACTATAGCAAAGTAAATTGATGAAAAAGGACAGAAAATCTCCAATAATTATTAAATAAATATTAAATAAATAATTATTTACTTTTTAATTCTGGCTTTATTTGTATATTAACATTGCAGATGAATGTATTGGTGATAAAACAACTTGAATACTGGATAGTTGTGTGTAAGTATATATTATTTTTAAATTAACCCTTTTTCTAATCTTGTATATAGATGTATAGAATCCTGAATTTAAATAACAAAAATATATGCTGCAGCCCCAGGAAACACTGCCCACTAAGAAGCAATAGTTCCTAGATTAACACTTAGCCTAGACTGTGAAGAAAGAAACCTCTGCATCAGTTTCATTCTGTTTTAGGGTCTGAGATTCCTTGCTTTCAAAATCCTAAAACCAGTACCATGCAAAAAAGCATAGGCCACCCAGAGATGAAAATAGACTGGCACAGACAGGATAGATGGCTAAAAGACTTGCCTCCTGAAGATGTGTGTGACTCTAGACTCATTTATTTTAAATGAGTAAGACCATGGAAGTGGATAGTTAAAATAGGTTAATTTATTTGTAACCCACTGTCTTTGAGCAAAGGTGAGGAAATGTACACAGATAGGAAGGTTTTGATCGTGAAAAGTGAGAGGGAGATAAACAGGAAAGTATGGAGGCCTGAGGGGCGAAGGGTTTTCAGTGGAGAACACTTGCCAATGAGGAGAAGTCAGTAGGTGTACAAAAGGGTCTATAAAATAGCTTGACTAGATGAAGAATAAGCAGGGAGTATAAGATCTAAAGACAATTTCTATTCTTCATCTAGCCTGAGATTCTTTTGATTTCCAATTTCATCAGTTAGTTTAATTTTGAAGTAATATGATCCTTCAATATCATTCTTATTAAAGATTTATTTATTTATTTATTTATTTATTTATTTATTTATTTATTTATTTGAAGGAATTTCCCTGGTTCTTCTCCAAAGTTTTTTTTTTTTTTATTTTTTTTTTTTATGTTCCTCAAAATAAATGACTCTCATAGAAAAGACCATGTGGGGTTAATGCTGAGGTCTAGCCTCCGGAGCCCCGACCTTTCATCAAGGCCTTGGGCTTGGGGCAGGGCCCTTTTGGGAATGCGCTGTGGTCTGCTAAGGGCGTTTTAGCTCTATGAGAGTAATTCTTAAATGAGGAAAATGCAGATGAGTCACCATTTATCCACCACAACCATGCATTTGTTATTCATGTGTGTTTTGATGGAGATTTAGTAGGAGAACCCATAGTCTGGGATCTCTGGTAAGATGTTTTGTCTCTGACGTACTGAGCGACAACAGTGAATCAATCACCTTCTAGTTAGTGGCATGAATGCTCATACTTAGAAGAGTAATCGAAATAGGATGTGTTCATCCACATGAGGGGAAGAGAGAGTTATGAATAAGATCAAGCTTCTAGGACTTCTTCTCATAAGCCTTTTTTTTTTTTTTTTTGGAAAGCTGCTTAAATTCTCTATGCCTCAGTTTCCTCCTGAGTAAAATGGGAATAATGGGCGCTCTCTCATAGACTTATTCTGAGCATGGAATGCGGCTACAAAATGTAAGATGTTTTTTGTCAGATAGTAAGCAATAAGTGTTGTGTGTCATCCTCATCATTATGTCATTATAACTATTATTTGGAGTCAAATGGCCCTTAGTTCAAAGTATTATTCTGCATGTGAATTCAGGCAACTTATATATCTTTGACTGCATTTTTATTTAAGACACCTGTTACAGAAACTGGCTGGTAGTGTAACACTTTATATAAATATGTCTTTCTTTCCTTTTGAAGATGCTGCTATCAAGTAAACCTCCTTTGAGGAGGGACAACTCTTTTTCTCTTTTGCCTCATATCAATGAGCATGGCTAATAAATGTGTCCCAATTTTTCTTCTAAGGAACTTGCTCTATTTACGGTCTCAGTGGTCTGGATGGAGATGGACCACATTTAGCATAGGATTTGTCACCTTTGTTGCTCCAGGGATGCAATTGTAACTTAATCTGAACTCACAAGAGTTAAGTTTAGGTGTCCTTTTAAAAAATAGAGAAGGAGAAAGTAAAACAGTATGTATGACATGCCCTCCTAGAGCTGCCAGGGGCATGAGCCCCCATTCTACAGAGAGATCCTGCCTGTTACTGAAGTTAAAAGAGAGCAGAATGAGAAGGAGGAAAAGTGAACTGATTGTATCATTGGAAGCTCTTGATACATGTTTCTTGAAAAAATATATAGTTTTGGGCTTCTTCATCACATGAGTCAATAATTTATTTTTGTGTTTAAACCAGTTTAAATTTGGTTTCTAGCTCTGCAGCTAAGTACCACATGTAGCATTAACAATCTCTGCAGTCAGTATTTAGGGAATAAAAACGAAAAGAACATGTCACAGCCATAATATATCCTGAAATCAGATGTGGCTATTCATTCTGAAGAAAACGACGACCCTTACTAAATGGTCTTTTTACAAATTCTTTATTGTTCAAGATCCTATGGGAGATTTCCCAGGCTTCAAACATGACCATTAAGTCATGTCTTAAATGTAAAGACCAGATTTAACACCATAATAAAAATAGGAAGACCTAGGAAAAAAAAATACTGCAAAACATAAATTTGTTTCCCAGAACTGAGATAATTCTGTGCCTCAAGAGAGCAACAATAAAATTGTTTACATGACAACTGTGTTAGAATTTCTACTCCATCCTAGTAATGGACATTTCTGAGCTATGGGAGTTGACAGTTCTGTATTTAGACAGAAAAGTAATCCTAAAAAGGACCTTTATACCGAAACACATCCTCCAATTTAGTCTGGGGTCTTAAGCTTCATCACAGAATTCTCACTTTCTTACTCTAATACTCATAACATACCTAGCCAATTGAGTACCAACTTTGTGCAAATTAATCTTCTAAGTGTTTTTCCCCATGTATGCTCAGATGCATTCTTGCTTTAAATAAATTACTCTGAAGATGTAGACCAATAACTTTGATACAGACAATAAATGCTGTTATATGTAGAAATTAAAAACTAGTATTTGCAAGCATTTACTTCATTATAGGAATGTAAGCATTTTGTAAAGCTTATTTAAGTTAATAATTCCCATAATCATGCCTCAGGTAGTTCTAGCAATCTCAGTTCTACAGATAGGACCATTGAGGCACAGGGGGTTTGAATCACTTAACTAAGGTTATTTAGAAAGCGAGCGATGGAGCTGGCATTCTAACCCAGACAGGATCTGATTCCATGGCCCTTGCTTTTAATTATTCTGCTAGGATCAAGGTATGAATAGGATTCTCAGAAGACGAAGATAAGTGATATTTAATTAACTTTTAGGTGAGATGCCGAATAGAGAGCTTTCAAGGAAAATAAGAAAAAATGACAGTTGAAATGAGTTTGAAGAATGCATATTTTTCCAAGCAGATGATCAAATAAGTGATATTTCAGAAAGGAGAATAGCTGGAACAAAAAAAGAGGAACTGATAATAATTAGTACTGTTATAAACATTTCTTAGTCTTCTAAATAATGTTTAAATTAATTGAACTAGCATTTCAGAGTCGATGTGATCTTCCCTTCACCTAAATGTCTAGTCCTGTCTTTTACTGTTGTCTTCTACTATCTGCTTTACATATTATAATATGTGCTGTTTCTTTTAGCACCTCCGTGCTTTTCTACGTTTTCTCTTCATTCATACTATTCCATCCATATGAAGTCTACTTAATAGATCTCCACCTGTCCTTTTACATAACCTTCTAGTTTAGAAATGTCTTCTTTATAAAACATTTCCCTCCAGGGCATAATTTCCTGTTTCTCCTCTTATTTTATCCCATAGCTCTTTCTCTACCCAATTGTCCATAATTAGCATCTGGGTTAAGACAGAACATTACAGTACATTGAAGCTCTCTACAATGGCTACCTGGTCTTTTTAGTGCCCTTTCAGTGGACAGTGTTAGGAAAATACATTTTAATATGAATAATTAAATTATATTAATATTTACAATATCAACCCAATACCGTATATTACTTTATTTTTTTATGCCTATTCTATGTTTATATCTCCTGTCTCTCATTAAGATTTTTGGTTCACAAAATTATTTTTCACATTTACGAGGTACTACAACACATAAACTATTTCCAGAGCTACTGTACCAACAAACTAACCATTAATATTAAAAATTTCTTTGCTTTTTTCATTGTTGTTGATTTTACTTATTCTACTGTGAGTGTACAGTTTCAGTATTTGGGTTAATTATTTTATTTTTTTCTCTTTCTCTAACTTTAGCATTCTTATATTATCAGTATGATCTGCATTTGAGATTAATCTTATCTGACTGTATTCAATTTTATGATTTTCCTTTATTCTCAATGATCAACTCTTATACTTCGCATATATGACATAGTAACATGGTTAAAAATAAAAAATATACTCAGCAAAATTATATTCTCTTTTCTATCCCTTCTACCTTATTCCTTATAGGAAACCACTTTAAATTATGGCTTACTATGTTACTATGTTTATTTTTCAAAAATAAGATTTTATGTATTTTCTCTTAGTTTTCCTCTATTTTATAAAACAAAAGTAGAGCAAATTGCTTTTTCCAATTAATAATATATCCTGGAAATTACTTCATATCATTTTATGAAGACTGTCTTTTCTTTTTATACCTGCAGAATAACAATACTTCATAATTTATTGAATTATTTTCTAGAATTTTATTATTATTATTAACACCAAATGAATAAAACTGTACATGTATGATTGTATATTTGATATTTGTGAAGGAAGATTTTCAGGGTTAATTCCTAGAAGTAGTACTATTGGGATACACAGTATATGCTGTAGAGTTTTTTTCAATTATAGTTTTATTGTCAATTTCTACTCCAGTGGGTGGTACCATGTTGTATTCCCATCAGTAATGTAAGAGAGAGCCTGTTCACCTATGAACTCATAAACAGAATGTGATAAATGAAAACTGGTATCTGAGTGTAGTTTTAATATACATTTTTCTTTTTGATGAGTAAAAGCTGAACATGTCATCATGTTTTAGGGCCAACTGCATATTTTTTTAAGACTGTTTATGTTTATTTTTTTTCTTGAATTTTTGGTACTTATTTCCTTGATTAAGAGTTCTTTATATACTAAAGTTTTACCACATTTTTCTGTGATGTTGAAAATATTATTTTCTACCAATGTTTTTTCTTTTAATTTTACTTATGACGTTAGTTTTTATGTATCCAAATTTATTATAATTTATTCTAATATATTAGGATTTTTGACTCAATTAAAAAATATTTTCCTTATACTTAGTTTAAAAGATCAGTTATTTTTTTATAATATGCATTGTTTCATTTTTTTGCTCTTGGATCTGATTTGCTTGAAGTTTATCTTTATATATAGTGTGAGGTATTTTTATGTTTAGTGCTCTTTTTTATTTCTCACTGGTGACACAGTCATCCACATATGCGTTTTAATATTTCAACTCTCCCCAGTGATTTGAATGCCATTTTTATCAAATACTTAATTTCTCTATGTACATGGTTCTGTTTCTAAATTTATGTCTGGTGTACCCAGACATAATGATTCTGTTGAAAAGACTTGCTGAAGTTGTAAAGTTATTTTCTTTGTAATATTTATTTTGTGGAATGCATCATTCTTTTTAATTTTTTTTCGATTTTTGTATTTCTTTTAAACCAGAATTATAAACTTAAACAATGATAAAATCTTGACCATAACTTATATTTGCATAGCTCTTCAAAATATTTTGTAATGAAGGTTGATTACCTATTTTTGACACTGCGGTATATGGATATTAGTTGCCATATTTGAACAGGACCCATTTACTCTAGACATTCTTCAGTAGCAAATGTATACCTACAGAGTTTTGCTTACACAAGACTTTGTGAAGACAACAAAGTCTTACTTATTAAAAATTAAATGTATTCTATGGAATGACAATCACATTCCACCATGTAGTTATCATAATAGATGATATGTATAACACACGGACAAGAATATAGTGATATTCTGATATTAATTCTCAATCACTACACAAAGGAACAAAAGAGATGCCTTAGCTAGCTTTGGCTAAGGGAATGAATTATGTGGTATTCTGGTCTCTACTACTTCTTGAATTATACAGTTCTTTCTATGTCTCTTCTGGTGGCCCATTTTATCTAATTTAATATACTGTGAGCTATTTCTGTTTATGAATTTGTACAAATTTTATATTAAGTAGTTTTTATTAATTGATTCTCAAAAAATAATTTTTTTCTGATGTAAACTAAACTCTCCTGCAGGCCAAAATCAGAAATCTTAGTAGCTTAACACAGATGATGCCCTCATTTTCTTTTCATGCAAAGTCCTTACAGTTCCCTTCTAAATGGTGTCTCAGGAACCCAGATTTATGGATCCGAGAGCTTTGTCCTCTCAATATGTAAACTCCACTCTCACTGCACCTGAAAAAGAAAGAACATAGAGAACACTGACAGGAAGTGGCCCACATCACTGTGACTTGAGCTTACAGCCCACTGGCCAGAACTTACACTTTGCCCCAACCTAACTGTAATCTAACTATAAAGGAGGTGGAGAATATAGTCTAGCATATGGAATACTTGGTAAGCAATAACCCTGCCATTTACTCTGCAGAAGCCCTGCTTATAAATGTAGGAAAGGCTTTCTTTTCTATTTAGGTATTTGAAGTTTTGTTTGTTTGTTTGTTTTTTGTTTTTTTTTGTTGTTGTTGTTTTTTTAGCTCTGAGGACTTTATGCTTTCTGGCTGTTGCCTTTTTGTTCCACCAATTTGTGTTGATGAATACAGAGAAGGAGTAGAGTATACTGTCTCTGGAGGACAAATTAACCATTATATTCTGAGCTGAAGAGGCCACGATGGGCATAAATCTAGATGCCATGACATTCTCTGTGTAACATGTGTAAGGCTCCCTTAGGTCAAGACACTTCATGTATTCCTATTTAATCTTTTCATTTTCAATATACAGACTACCGTTGAATGGTCAAAATGGTCAAACTCCAAGGGATACTATTTTACAGCTTTTATATTGCCTGAGGCTTACATATCCTATTAGTGAGCTGATTTTATGGAAAAACTTCTGTTGGATTTATCACTGCCATCCTTCAGTGTTAAAGCGGTTTACCACCTGAAATAGAAGGCTGAGGCACTGAATTAATAATCATCAGAACTAAATTATCATTATAGTTCTGTCACTAGCTAGTTGTTTTTCTCTCTGAGCTTGTCACCAAACTTCTTAAGGCATTAGTTTCTTAATCTATTAAATGAAAGTGGTATTATAGGAGTCATTTTCCAACTTTTGTACACACACAACCTGTTTTTAAGATAAAATCGTAGGACCTCTATGAATAAACAGGAAAATGAAAAATTTCTAACTAAAAAGGGAGTGTAAGGAGGGGGACAGGAGGCTTACCCTTGAACTTTGCGTCACAACCTGAGGCACAACTATCCAATTTTAGATCTTCAAGTAATAGCCTTTGAAATCTACTGTAACAGAAGTTTTCAGGAATTCCTACTCCTAATGTCTATGATTTTATAATTCAAAAGGAAGAATATTTTTTCTTTTCTCTATAGATCAAAGTTAATAATTCACTGCAAACACTAAGACATGTATTAATTGAGTTCCTCTCATTTCTCTAAAATTTAAAATAAAAGGCGGCAAAGAGCATTATTTTAAGTGAGATAGTACCATATGTATTAAATACATAAAATATTCTCAAGTATTTCTTGGATTATGTTTTTTTTTCCTAGAGGAAGGGGTGTCCTAAACTTTTATACCAAAGATGTAAATGCAAAATTAGAAGAATTATGTATCCGGTAAAGTGTTTTGTTTTCATAAAGCTAAATTTAACTTTAGCCTTGACTTCAAAAGAGATTCAGAAAATCACATTATTTAATACAAATTTTAAAATGACATACTCTTTTAGTTACTGATTCAATAACTAAAAAAGCATCATGAGAAAAGTGATTCTGGAGACACCAGCATGCTAGCAAAGCTATGGATTGTTGGAATCCCGATAGAAAATCCTTTTTACTCTCCAGATAATTTTTCCTGTGATTTGTGTACTAAAAGTTCTGAGTCTCTTACACAGTCAGGGTCCTTTGAGGACCCTGACATATGAATTTATGTTCATTAGTTTTCTATTTAAATTATCTAAGCAGTTTTCAAACTCTTTCATGTAATACGACTTCTACCACCTCTTATAGGGAAAGTGAGTCACTGTAGTGAATAACATCAACCACTTGGTGTTCCTAATTATTAAATCTGTATTTTCTCTCTTATTTTATCCAAGGTTTTGCATACACAGACTCTTGCAGACATGTGAACACCTCCCACCCGCAAACCCTTACTTATATGTATTAGACAGACACAGGCATTTATATACCCTCCATGCCTATTTTTCTTTTCCTACCGTTCACCCAGTGAACCACAGTTTATTAAAGATAAAACTTCTTTTGAACTTCTGTGTTATTTCTAAGTTGGAGCAAAATTCACATGTACGGTAGAAAGGTAGTATGCTAGTGCCCACTAAATTAGTTAAATAACCTACCTGACAGACTCACATATCACTGACCCTAAAAAAAAAGCACATGGCAGTGTGAAGTGAGAGCTTCTGTTATTAAATTTTGGTTAACCAAAAAACAGATCCCACACAGACTAATGATACTGGGGGCCACAGCCATCCTGTCTTGCATGGAAATGCAGGAAGCATAGGGCTTCTTTAGCACTTCACAGGCATTATAACCATGACCATGTTTCACGACACTGTATGGTAGATGCCATTTCTGTAGCCCATAACACTTCCCTGCACACACCAGTCAGATGGCTGCACCAATGCTTTACAGCTCCAGAAGAGTATACTAAAACATATAAAAATAAGAGGGTAACTTATCAAATACATTTTTGAAAATTTGTAATGAGAGAATACTTTAGTTTGATGACCTTAAGAAACATTTTTTTTTTTTTTTGCAGATGAAATTAAGAAATAATGACAGTCTTTTCCGAGGCTAGAAAACCCCATTGCTAATCCATTATGCTACCCTACCTTGTGTTTATAAAGTTTGAAGTCAAATCTCAATGAGTTTGTGCCAATCCCTGCCTTATCTGGGCTTCAAGGTCAAGGCCTCTAAAACAAACTACTCAGTTGTTTGTCCTGTCTGTTCTACTAAATATTGAATAGATCATATAGGGGCCAGAATGGTAGTTTGGGAAAATACAAGCAGGTATGCTCAACATTGACATGCAATGCTAACCAACCCCTCTGCATTCTGCAATTTCATTTTAGAAGGAATTGCCAGCACCTGTAGTGTGCTTTATGCTGTGCATTTGGCCATTTGGAAATAAATTTGACATGCCAGGCTTTTGACCTTCACAAAGCTGGAGTGTTTCCTTTCAAGGCTATGATTTATGAGTGCTTGTAGAATTCTCTGGAACGGTATTATCAGTTTATATCATGAACTAAAGTAAAGGTCATAGCTGCTCCTATTCAGTCAATTTTGGGGGATAGAGGGCCTAAATATTTTAAGATGTAGTAGATTGCTATACCTCCTGGCTAACTAGAATGACCTTGAATGAAGACAAGATAAATGAACATACAAAAGGATAAAATCAAAGCTGGAGAAATAAACTATCTGGGCCAGATAACCCATCTGTAAAATGGCTAAATTACAACAAACAAAATTACAATCTGTCTATATTTTTCAAAACCATTACCAATATTGCTGTTATTTTAGGAGGTTAT
This sequence comes from Macroglossus sobrinus, assembly GCA_004027375.1. Classification (NCBI taxonomy): domain Eukaryota; kingdom Metazoa; phylum Chordata; class Mammalia; order Chiroptera; family Pteropodidae; genus Macroglossus; species Macroglossus sobrinus. Next base: position 249,547 of record PVKZ01000837.1, read on the forward strand.
TGCTTAGAACATAGAGAAAAAAAATCCATTTTGTAAACATTCAGTTCTTTCTCAAGCTTGGGATTAGTCTTACTGGTGACTGGCAATACTCAGGTTTCTGTTTACTGTTATTCATTTTGTTATGCTCTTTTAAATGACTCTCTACCCTTTAATGATTTGAAACAATAAATATTTTAACATAGAATGAGTTTTTATAATAAACTCATACCAGGCAAATATTAATAAAATTTAATAAAGAATCATCAATGTAAATAGTATGGTTTCTATATTCAGTTTAATAATATAAGGTTAAAAATTCTGTAGAATTCAGAATGTGTTTCTAAATATTTAGAAGGAAGATATTGTGTTTCAGGCATTCCTGCACAGCACTTTCAAAGTGTTTTACCTCATTTAGTCCTTAGCACAAACCATTTGAGTTTGGCATCAATATTCTAATTTCATAGATGAAGAAATAAATTCATCAGGGTTAAAGAAGTTGCCCAAATTGAGTGACAGATCTGGAATTCAAGACTGCAAGAAAGCACACACTGTATTCAGTCCTTCAGGCTGTTTCTCTGTAATCATGTGTTCAGCCATGTTGTTAATTACGCTCCATGAGGAGATGATCTGACAACTAGGTTAGAGTTTTGCATCTCTTTCTGTATATCTCAAAGAGATTAATTAGGAAAGCTGCTGAGGTTTTTGTGAGACAATTAGAGTAATCTTTGAATTGTATCTTCAGGCAACAAAAGTATTTTGTTCTTCTAATTTCATTTGTATCTTTCTGTCTCACATTATTTCTCAGTTACTATAGAGATAGCATGGTATCACTAGGGGCAGGGGGAAAGGAAATAGGCTATGGGTTTAGATCGGATCCCAGCACTACCATTTCTAGCAGTTGTATATGATAAGCTACTCCAACGCCGATAGGTACTTTTTGGATCATTTTGAGAATTAAATGTGTACTGTGTGTGGAATTTTGCTGGTGCATATTAATTATGTTCCCTTTATTGCTTTATATTAGATATAATAGTTATCTACTTTAGGTTTACCATACAGTTTCAGACAATATCATCTTTAATTTACTTTGAATCTTATTAGCAAGAATCAGAACTGGAAATGCACACCTGAGAGGAAGTTGAAGTTACCAGTGAGATAGAAAAGATGCTAGGGGATTTTGGTGTCTTGTTTACATCAAACATTTGCAAACTGTACAGAAATTTCTCCTGAGAAAATCATTCTTGAATCCTGATATTTAACACTTTATTCTTATCTGCTTATATCTTCCTTTTTAAGATTTAAAAAATTTCAGTTGTTTTTTTTAAAGTACTATTTGAAAGTTATAAACGTGATGACAAATTATGTTATAAATGGTTTTATTCTAGTTTCATGGATTAGACCAGCTATGTTTGGCTAACAGAATAGCACTTTTCAGTGGTACTTCTAGAATGTGGGCAGGAAGTGGTGTCTTCTAAAAGCTGCAAAATGAGATGCCTTCTTTACTTGTCTTGGCATATAGGCCAAGTTCAATCCTTAGGAGTCTGGAATCCAGTTATCACACAGGATGGTAAACTTCAAAATATTACCAGATAACCCAGGAGATAAAGTTAGGCAAGTAACAAAAAGATCCCCTTGATGGAAGTATGAGTCAGAAGTAGTATATTTTTAGAGCTTTAAGTTCCAAGCTCAAGTGATTTAAGGTGAGGTTTTTCTCATATGTACCCTCATTGGGAATGGGAAAATTTTATTATATGTATTGAGGATTTGTGAACACAACAAAGTAAGAGTCATGAGGTTACAATCAATAAACTATTATCGATAAGGGAGATGTTTGCCAAGGTTAGAAGATTAGCAACTCAAGTGATAAGTAAGAACTTCCTAGAGTCAACAGGGAAGTTATTATTAGTTCACAGATTTATCTTTCATAGGCATAGGTTTCCTGGAACAAATAAATCATAATGATAAAGGTTCTCTACAGTTATATCTAAGTCATAGTGACAAAATACTCTCCACTCTCAGCAGAATCACTCCAGATGCTATAGGGGGCCCAGCATACTCAAAACATTCTTGTAGTACCCCAGAGACTTGACTAGATAAGGCCAGTCACAGACTGTAGACTTTGGTAATTTCACAGTAGGCCTCTGGAAAGATTTTCATATGACTGGGTGACAAGTTATAAGAGGAAAATTAGAAAGGCGACAAATGGAAGAGATGAATGAGAGGATACCGATTACTAGAAAGCATGGTAAACACAGGGAGAATCCATTAAGCCTGGAGACAGATGGTTGGGTACTATTTTCTGCACTCTGTGAATTTATAATAGTGTAGGGGGAAGAGAAAAAAAAAACGGATCTTTTTAAATTCAGGTCAGTAGATGATTTTAGCAGATCTCTTAGCCTTTTAAAATTATGTAGTTTGAACTGTACCGTGTACTAAAACTTAGTCTCAAAGAGGTTATGTTGACTTAAATCTGGATGTTCCTACTCTTAGTTGTTTAATGAATGAATAAAACACCACTGAATACAAGACAATCATCCAAGTGCTTTGGATATTGCCTTCCTCTGACTTTCAGAATTCTTCCAAAATTATAAAGATTATAAATCAGAAAAATTAAAATTATAAACTTTACTTCTTTTCTTACATTTATGATCTTAGTTGTCTTCTAGACATATCATAGAATCATAGATAAGAACTTGAATTTTTTTAGTTGTTTATAGATGCATACTTTGATTTCACCACTTACTAACTGTATAAGTTTGATCAAGTTACCTTACTCACAGGCTTTATTACTTATTGTATAAAAATATACCTGTTACTCCTGTAGTTTCTTAATCCATTAAATGGAAATGAGAACAGCTTACGTAGTTGTTGAATGAGTAACAGGAGAAAATATATGTGAAAGCAACTAACACCACTTTTCCTGTTACAAAATAGACATTCATGTATTTTATTTCTTCTTCTCAGCTTTTTCTCAGCTTCCACAGTTTTGCAGGGTATAGCTAAAACAGGCGTGCGTCACTTACTTTTATCCCATGCCAACATGCTAGCTAAATAAGTGATCTCAACTGAAGAGATTTTTTCCTGAAGGGGACCTTTGACACTGTCTATAGTTATTTTTGGTTGTTATAATAGGAGAGGTGAATGTTATTAGTACCTAATAAGTAGAGGATAGAGATGCTGCTAAATGTCCTACAATGCACAGGACAGCTACCTACAACAAAATTTAACCAGCTCAAAATGTCAATAGTGCAGATCAAAACTGATGATTATTGATTAGGTGTATATTTTATTTAAAAGACATTTAGAATTGAAAGAATAATCAAAATTAAGATCATCATTGATATCAATAATATTTATTGACAATTGTATGCTAACTATCTAGGCAGCTATATACATATATGTATGAATATATACATGTATTCATATATATGCACATATATTTGTGTGTGTGTGTGTATACATCCATACACATATTTTTTTAACTATTAGTATCTCATTTTGTTTTATACCTTTCAGTGAAGTTGGTTATTTTATACCCGTTTTTATAGGGGACTTGATCATGTAATGTAACCTGACCCAAGAACATGCACCTAAAAACTGATGAAGACATAATTTAATCAGGAGTTTTTGATTCCAAAAACCTATTCTTTAAATCACTAAGCAATAGTATCTCCCAGTGGTTAAATCCTGACTCTGCTACTTAATGGTTTGGGTCTTTGACTAAGAATTTAATCTTCTTGAGTTATAGTTTCTATTATAGAAAAAAAGAAGAGAAAACAAATAGTAATTTTGTATTTCCATCTATGGTATAGAGTCACCGAGAGTATCAAAGCTATGAAATCAATGAAAATTTGAAAGTAATGAAAATGCAAGCTGCTATACTTACTAATTGGCAGGTTCATCTCATCACTGAGTATACTTGGGGAATTTCAGCACTGTGTTGCTGGAAGAATATTCTGTAGGTAGCTCCTTTCAGAAAGAGAGATAATAAAAGTAAAAATTCTGTTCTATTGAAACCTAACTCCAGTTTGAATTAATGATATTTTTGAATAAATCAATAACAATAGAGGGACAGCAAATACCTCTAAAAATTCAGTATTTTCTTCAACAGTTCAACCTATTGTATATACTGATGGTATGATAAAACTGAAATAGTTGATAATTGAGAAAAATTTGGTAGCCTGTTGACATAATTTTAGCCACACAGCTTTCTTTCATGTTTTCTGTGAAAAATAAATCCAACAGTTATCAACAAACACTGAGACTCTACTCACAGAGACAAATATGTGTGTTTTCAAAATAGAAGTACCCATTTCTATGAAGATTTCAGATTATGTTTATTCTGTTTTTATAAGAGTAAGTATGTATTAACTAACCACTTATGATTTTTTCTTAATTAATATCTCTATGGTGTAATAGTTTTTTCTTTGTATGGATCAAGACAATTAACTTTCAGAAAGATGCTTCACTTAATATTACTATTGATCAAAAATGTAATATAGTGATAGTCACTACACAGTTACTAAGCAATTGTTAAATATCCATAAACCATTTAACACATAGTTATGAATTCTACTCTGTGCTCATCACTGTGCAGCTCTGTGCAAGGATACTTGGGAATAAAACATTCACTTTCTTTAAATAAAATTGAAATAAATGATTCAATAATCTTTTAGATTTCTTTCAGGAAACTTAAGAGTCAAGCTTCAAGCTGAGTTACAGCCACTCCATAGGTCTTTAAAGTCCTTATATTTGAGTTACTTACTGAGTCATAATTGCCCCTTTTCTCTTTAGTCCACCTTGTCATAGTACTTACGCTCTGTCAGATTCTTGCATTTCACTCTTACTCCACGGCAACATTTATAATATCACAGGATTTTATCCCTATTGATTCTAAGTCTTACAGTAGTATTCAGATACAAGATTAAAACTAGATTCATATTAAACAACTCAGCATATAATCAGTGAATATTTCTTAAATCAGTGTCCAAAGAAAATAAAAAACTTCAAAATTCCCCTTGTAAATTGACTCAGATTATTTATAGAATGAGATATGGTGTCAACAAATTAAATATGAATATGTAGTAACATTATTTCAGTGAGTACCCTCTGGACATTGCAGCTATACTCACAACATCCATCCCACTGCTTCTTCGTAGTGACACCTTAACAGAGTTCAGGCTGTAATGACTCAAAGTGAACCTTGACTGATGAAAAATTAGACCTTGATTTTTTATTCTTGCCACAATAAAAAATTCAGGTAGTCCAGGCCTAAGGTCAATAAATGACATTCCTCTGGCTAAGAGACTTTGGTTCTGGAATAATATAATCAATGCAAAGCCTAGAATTTTATATGGCTCTAGAGTGATAGAAACATATTCTCTTCTGCTTTCATTGAACAGAGAAATAGATTGAGTTAGTTGTGTGTTTATATCTCTCTTATATGTATGCATATGTGTGTATATATAAAAACACAAACAGAAAGGGAGATAGATGGAAAGAGTGATAGTACTCAATAATATTTAGTCATTAATAGAAGGATAACAGAATGATAATATATTATAACTCTTCAGTTTACAAACCACTTTTACATAAATTATCTGATCTCCATGGAACACCTATGAGGTGTAAATATTATCCTATTTTACAGATTAAGACATTGAGATCTCAAAAATATTTTTGTATTTTATCCCTTGCCACAAATAGTAGATCATTTAAGTATTGCCCATCACAATTTAGACAATAAATGAACAGAAACTCTGGAAAGAGAACCCAACATATAAATAGTTCTTGGGGGGTTCGGAGAAGCAGAATAACACTTTAAATGGGGAACAATAAAAACAACCAGAAACTAGAGAGAAGATATCCTGGAGCTGAACCAAAATCTGATTCCAGAGTGTTTTAATTTACCCACTAAGGCACTGCCTTTGTTAACCTCAAAAATAAATACCCCCAAATCAAGGAAGTAATGATCAGACATTACCCGAGATAAAATCCACACGACAGTTTATGAGCTTTGTGTGTGCATGTTTCCTGGCTTTAGATCACTCTAATGCACACAATGTACAGATTTTACTTGATGATTTTCACTTTTAGTAATTCTGCAGGCCCTTGGTAGAGCCTGTGGGTGGATTTATGATGCTGGGAAGACTCTTTGAAGTATCTCAGGAGGAAATCACTAAGGCACAAAAACCCAAGAGGAGGATGTGCCTTTCCAGAAAATTAGCTTTCAACAGAATAATATGTCAACAACTAATCTTACAGATCACATAATTTATCAGCTGCCCCTCAAAGATTGTCTCTGTGCCAGAAGAGAACTATTCATAGAGAACAAACATGAACAAAATAAGATTCTGAGGGGCTTAAAAATACTTTTTAAGGAAAATGTCAAACTAAAACTGTCCACTTATTTTTCAGCCGGTCACTATAGGATGGCTTCTCATTATTTTTATTTATTTTCCTTAAAAAGAAAACATTTTTAGATGACTTCCTTGCTGATCTATATACATATTATGTTGCACAGGTATCCAAATATCATCCTTGCGTCTTTCTCTTTTCTGGCTTTCTCTCCATCAAGATATTCCTTACAGTTCTCAAATCAACCACACCCTGAAAAACTTTCTGACCATGACAAGAAGAATATTGGGAGAGATTCAAAAATATTTTGACTCAGTTTCAAAATGATTTTCTTAATGCTTGGACTAACACCCCATTTCCCTTGCCTTTCTTTGTTCCTCTCTTGGATATCCTCCTCCTTATATATTCCCCCTTGCATTGTGGTGACAGCTCTCTCTAATTATTTGACCTATGACTCAACATGCTGACTCCAAACAACTCATTTCATTCCACAACCAACAGCTACTAAGACCATCAAGACAACGTGTCCCGTCTTAGATGGGCCTTAAGCTTTACTTTATCAGACACTCGATAGAAACCTTGGCATTTTGAAGGTAGAAGAGTGGACTCATTTCTGAAACATTAAGAGTAATGCCTTAGCTTCATAAAGGGAGCTGAGAGCATTTTAACAAGTAAGTTTTGCATATAGTTATATCATGAAACTTTTAGATTAGGATTCAACAGATGTTTATAGATCTTAGAATAATGTATGTTATTTGTTCTTTCTCATAAAGCTGACCAGAAACACAGGCTGTAAAAGAATGGTTAGTGGCATGAGGTCTTTAAAATTGTGTAACTTTGAATCAAATGTTCAAGTCTAAGGTCAGACAACATTGTTCATGATGGCAGGTGCTACAAATCTACAAAGTGCTGTAAATGAGAAAAACAGCCATTCAAGGCCAATGCTTGCCTGAGACAAAAAAAAAAAAAAAGCAGGAATTTAGCCCACAAGACTCTTCATGACATGGCCCATTTACATCATTTAAAACTACAAGAATGTTTTTCTTTATTAATCCCAAACTTTTTGCAGTTCTGTGAAAATGCTGCATTTTCCCACACTCCTATTTTTATGCATGTCCTGATTGAAGCAATTTCCCACTCTCTCAACACCCTTCTTCAGCCAGCTAAATTTCATTTAAAAGAAAATCAAGTGGCACATTTGACTTCTGTCTAGTTACTCTTCCTCTGAGGACTAATAATCCACTGTGCTTATTTTAATCAGATTTTAAGAGCATGTATTAAAATTGATGTTGTATGTTCAACTTCTATTATGCTGTGAGCACTATGGGAACACAGGGGTTGATATTTTATTACATTTGCTTCCTTGAGTGGCATGCTACTTGAAATAAAGTACTCACTGAATGCTTACTGAATAAATAAGTAACTGAATGAATGAGGTTTCTGAACTATTTGCCTTTATTTCCATCTGCAGTATGATTTTCTTCTATCTTGTTACCCATCTTCTTCATTCCAACACCAAGTTAGTCCCTCCTAACCCTCTACTTCTTCCATTGTTACCTCTTTGTCCCCTGCCCCACGTTTACCCTCCAGCATCCAAAATGTAAATGTGTATCACATAAAAATGGTTTAAGATCTAACTTTTTAAAATGCTATTCAACTGTGTAGTTATGTCCAGATACATCTTTCATCCTGCTTTGAGTCACATTAACCAATCTCTCTTGGCATTGAAGCTTCTGCAGGTGCTGGCTGAACACTAGGCAGCAGAAGGGAAGAAACCCGGGATTCATCCCGCACTTTCTCTGCATGGGCTACACTCTTTTGTCAGTTCAGTTCCTACCCGACAAGCATGTCCCAGTTTCAGATTCCACTAGGATACCCCATACCTTAATTTCCAGTAAGACTCTTTCTTCCTGTTGTCATTCTACTCCAAGAGTTTTATTTCCTTCCTGATGTTGTTGATTTTGGGGTGCTTTACCACCTCTTGTTTAGCTTTTTTGCTTTGCCACAGCCTGAGTATTTAGTTTACTGACTTAAATTTTCTTTATTTTTTAATACTTAGAATTGTTTTTTTGTTTGCTTGTTTTTCTGGTTGGGCCTTTATTAATAAAGTCAATTTAGAGATATGGAAAGAAAGTGGCTAAAATTTTGGGGGGTATATTTTTGAATTATAGTGAAAATCTCATGTTTTCCAAATTACTGCAGTGACTATGTAATTCATTCACATCATATTGATTTCAGTGGTTATTGGACACTCTGTGGAAACTGAAAAATTAGCAAATGCAAATGAAAGTAACAAATGAATACAGGATTATCATTTTATAATAACTAATATAACTTCTTACTTTGCCAAAGATCTAAATTCAGCCAGAATATGTATTACTTCATGATCCTAGAATCTCAGATTTATTTTGATAAAAGTAAATCAATCACATTTTGTTTCATATAAAATTATTCACCTACATTAAAAAGGTCGATATTAAATACTATTGGTTCTGTTCTGTGAAATATCAGATAATATATTTTCTTCAACTACACAGAATGAGGAGGTCATGTGGGCTGAGGCGGTAAAAATAGATTTCCTGGAAGATTCTGCAAGTTATTCAAAGAAAAAATTTATAACCCAGTTTTGTAATATTCCCAAGAAATAAAACTAGAACATTTAGCTCTGATTTAACCAGGAGCCCAGTTTATTTGGTCATTTAAATAAAATGAATCAAATAATTATGAAGCTTTATCAAGTATCCTTTTATGGAAAAGGTAGCAATACTCTCAAACCGTGTGCCTAGGTAAAAATTTGGCACCATATAATCCTTGAAAGAAATCCATAGAATCACACAAATGACAGAGCAAAGACAACATACCAAGACCCAGGAGAAAATGTGCCAACTGCTCTAGTTCCATTTTTACGATACAGAATGAAAGGAGAAACTTTATTTTATTTTGTTACTTTTTGCATGAGAATCTACCTTTATACCAAGAGAGGAGAGACACTTATAATATTGTTCATTGTATTAGTTCTGCTATGGCTGCCATGACAAAATGTCACAGACTGGGTGGCTTAAACAACAAAAATGTATTTTCTCACAGTTCTAAAGGCTACAAATCTAAGATTAAGATACAGGAGGATTGATTTCTTCTTAGTGTTTCTTTCCTTGGGTTGTAGGTAGCTATCTTTTCTGTCTAAAGATGATTTTCCCTTTGTGTGCATATGTGTCCTCATTTTCTCTTCATATAAGAACAGTGATCATATTGTATTAGAGCTCATGCTAATTACTTCATTTTAAATGATTACCTCTTAAAACACTGTATCTCCAAATATAGTCACATTCTGAGATATTAGGGGTAAGGACTTCATTTTTTGAATATTTGGGGACACAGTTTAGCCTATAATTCAGAGTAATTGAATTTCTCTCTCGGAGATAATATATATTTGACTTCGTGGTTTTGTTACTAAGGATGAAATAAAGGAGAGGAGAATAGGAGACAATCAAAATAAGAAGATAAAGCAGAATTGTTTCTCACTATGTTATACTCAAGTATGTAATAATGTAACATTTTTTTCTACATTTGTGTCATTTTCTGTCAATAATCATTTCTTCATTTCTTATACAGCTAATTCCTAAGCATCCTTCAAGAATTAACTTTAACACTTCCTCTGTAAGAAACCTTTGATTTCTCACTTTTATTGATCTGAATTCAGTGGTCTTCCTTTGTGCTGTTTAGCACCTGTTTGTCATCACTGATAAAATTATCAACTTGTACAATAATCATATACAAATGTTCATTAACTTGGGATGGTGCTATGTCCTGATAAATCCATTGTAAGTTGAAAATACTATTGCGTGTTAAAAATGCATTTCATACGCCTAAGCTACTGAACACCATAGCTTAGCCCACCCTACCTTAAATGTGCTCAGAATGCTTACATTTGCTAACAGTTGGTCAGCCACTGTGCAGCATCATGAGAGAGTATAATACCACATATTACTAGCCCAGGAAAAGATCAAAATTCATATCTGAAGTACAGGTTCTACTAAATACATATTGCTTTCACACCTTCATAAAGTTGAACCATTGGTAAGTTGGGGACTGTCTCTACCTCTATGTCTTCAATTAAACTGAGAGCTTGAGGACTGGGACCAGTCTTTCTATCTCTCTGTCATCAGTGTTTGGCTTGGCACCAAATGTAGTTTCTACATTAACATCATTCCTTGACCCAAGAAATATTATTCAGCATTCTCTCTGTGGCAGACATAGAGGACACAATGATGAGAAGAAATCAGACAATCTGTATCCTACCAACACAGTTTGAAGAGAGAATTTCAGAATGATAAATACCATACACATTCACACCATTAGCAACACCACTATCCCTAATCAGAAAAAAAGTATCTTTTATATTTTCTTCTCTAGACAACATAGATTTTTTATGAGGAACACTATATACTTTGGGCAGAGATTTTCTTCTATTCTTAGTAATCTTCTATAGCATAAATAATAGTGGTCCAAGATTTGAATTTTGTCCATTTGAATAGTGGTCCAAGGTTTGAATTAAGTCAAATACTGTGAAATGTAGGGCCATTTGTCAAAGCTCAGGTGGGCAGAAATTCACGTGGAGCAACTTTTCTCTTGAGTAGGATGCATGACAAATTATAAATCCCAAAACCCAGAGGTGAAATGGTTAAAATTCAAAGGATGGTAATGATGGATGAAATAAATGTCAAGTAACCTTTAATTCCACCTGAGTAGCCTACTTCACAAACTACATCATGGAAGGAAATATCCTGATAGTGTCAGCCATCTTTACTAGAATCTTTCTGGAGAAGAAAGAAGGTATTTCAAAGACACTCTTTGCCTCTTGTCTCTGGGATAAAATTGTATGATCCCATACAATTTTATAACTGCGTGTTTACACTTGGATTCATCAAATTTCCTCTATGAATTATCTACGAAGACTTTTTTAGTTTACCTCTGTAAAAAAAAAAAAGTTGCCTAGCTTCAGAAATGAGGTGCTTCCAAATTTACTCAAAACTGGCACTTAATTACTCTGAAACCTCTCCTCTCTCTCATTCATCACTTAGATGAGTGAGATTTTAAATGGTTTAGATTTTAAAGTTTTAGTAATTAGAATTTATTCATTAATTTATTTTAACATGATTAGTGGTACCTATTATGCCAGACAGTACATATAATTCCTACTCTAAAGGAGCTTGAATGCAAGCAACTAAATGTTAGTTCAAATAACAAATGTAAATATTTCTAAGTAGTGGGTATTTAGTGATAAGTATTTTAAAAAGGCTTTCATGTATAAAGTCCAAGTTGAGCATGTATAAGAACCACCTTCCTTTATACACACCTAAATCTGCAATGGTTCTAACTAAATTTACCTGGGATTTTTTTCATCATTCTCCAAAGTTACCAAAGCTTTTTCTTTGAGAGCATGTATGAAGAATAGTTAAAGTGACATTGTAAAATTTTAAATGCTTTATGTTACCTAAACTATTATGCCAGAAATTCATCACTAATTAATTATATTACATGGCAATTATTTAATCCCATAGAAAATTCAGAGATCCTTGTATTTTTATATGGATATAAAACAAACATCTTAAAATATTATTTTTCTGCTTTATCAGTCTTCTTTATTTCATCTTTGGTTCACCAGGTAATTTCATAAAATTCCTTTGCTCTTATTTTAGAAATGAATTAAAAACATCATGATCAGCTAAATGTCTACATTTACTGGGTAATCACAATCGTTTCTATAATATTTTCTTCTTTTGAAAGTAAGGACCAGAATTTTTTTTTTCAAATCAGGGAGCAGATAAATCATTCTAAAGGGATAAATAGTATCAATGTCCAGTCTCTGGCAATTTCAATATTTACAGAGTGGAGGTGACATTATCTACCTATGTGATTGTTGTAACTGTTATATGAAATAATGTCGTCAAAGCCCCAAGGATGATACCTTGCATATAACCAAAATAGTCACCCACATACTTGTTCCTTCCAGAGACTTCTGGTGTAACAGATTCTTCTAAAGGCAGAAAGGCTGCTTATGAGACGTCAAAGGCCCTTTTCACCTGAAAAATTGCATCTACTGGAGTGTTAAGCCAAACATGTCAGTCTTGACATATTTGTGTAATACTACTTATTGGCTTTTAAAATTATCATCTAAATTAGGAGGGGATTGCTAGAACTAATGATCCTGTTCGCTTCCTCTGTTGGCTGCCAAGCAGTTACAGATCTCCTCATTCCAGATTGGTGCAACCAAGCCCTGTGCTGCATCGTACTAAGCAGGTTCCTCTCCAAATGATTCCACTGTCAGCATTCTTTCTCCATAGTCCCACTCACCATGATAGAGGCACAATGAACCTGGGAGGGACTAAGAATAAACCACTGCTGGAAAGTGATGATGACACAGCTGAAATGATGGTCTGGTCAAAGTACCTTAAAGGAAAACTTACTCCCCACAATTTACAGGCTCAGAATCTTGGGAGAGGTTCCCTCAACTCTGAAAGACCCACTTATTAAGTAGTCTGTATCCTGGCCAGAATCCTATGTGTACCTCTCAAGCCCAACCATAAGCAATTATAAAAGCTTTATCCAACAAGCCTCACAAAGGAGGCAAAGAACCCTGCCCTCTTATCACAGGATTTGGTACATAACTAATGTATTGCAGTCATTGAGGGGAGTGGCACTAAAGGACTTAGCTTCCCCACCCTCTAAGCTGTCCATGCTCTTCCTTGTAGTCTGAATTTCTAGAATAGGCACCTCCTTTTGGAGGCCTCTTAATCAGGGGACTTAGGCAGATGCCTTTTGGGGGCACTGCCAAGGTCTCTTAGGGGTTTGAGAGAAGGGGACTTTGAAAATACTTTTTCTCCTCTCTGGCTCAGTACCCAGGAGTTGTCTACTCCTAGCCTTTTCCTATCTTCTCCTCTACCTCTTGGGGCTCTTTCAGTAGTGAGGTAAACCCCCACATGTGTGTTGATCTAGCTGATCCTAGACAAGCACTGTTCAGTGGGGAAACATGGAGTGGGGGAAGCCAGTGTTCTCTGCAGTTTAGCCTTTCTTAAACTATCAGTAAATGACTGAAGGCTTAAATGTTGCTTTCATTTTGGCTTGTTGTCTTAACTGGTTATGCTAGTACCCAGCAACTCAGCTTTCCAGCTTCCAACAACCATCATCTAGGTCCACATGGCATGGAACATCCAGGTCTCGTCTAGAGCAGACAGGGAATCTGGAGTCAGATAACTGGATTCAAATTCATGTTCTGCCATATTTTAGTGTTGACAGTTGTTATGGGCTGAACTGCGACCCCCTCCTAAATTTGTCTATTAAATTTTTTACTCCTAGTACTTCAGAGTGTGACCCTATTTGGAGATAAATTATTTATCAAGGTAATTAAGGTCATTAGGGTGGGCCTTGCTCCGATATGACTATTGTCCTTATAAGAAGAGATTAGGGCACAAGCACAACAAAGACCATGGAGAAGACAGCCATCAGCAAGCCAAGAAAAGAGGCTTCAGAAGAAAACAACCCTAGTCACATCTTAATCTTGGGTATATAGCCT